>JAAAKG020010687.1:0-21039 GCA_010014905.2 Druon quercuslanigerum
ACGTAAGTTTTAAGGGGGAGTCGGTGAAAGAGATATGGGAGGATCTGAAAGATAAAGTAAAAGGGTGTGTGCAAAAGAAAGTATTTAGAAATAAGAAGAAAGGAATGGTGAAGCCCTGGTGGGATAGGGACTGTAAAATGATGAAGAGAAAGGTGAAAAGGAAGTACAGGAAGTGGAAGTAAATAAATGCGAAAAGGGAGGAGTACGTAAAAATAAGGAAGGAGTTTAGGATAATGTGTAAGAAGAAGGAGCAGGAAAAGGAAAAAGAGCTGGAAGAGGAGTTCAGAAATGTTAAGACAGAAGGGTACGTGGGGAAGATAATTAATAGATTTAGAAAACGCGTGGTGGGGATAATTGAGAAGATAGGGAGTGACGAATGGAGGGAATTTTTTTAAGATTTACTTCAGAGATCAGACACACGGAAGAGAGATGAGGGGATTAGAAGAACAAGTGAGGTAGATGGAGAGGAGCTGAATGACGAGGTGATAGAGAGGCAGATAAGAAAGTTCAAAAGGTCTAAGGCAGCAGGGCTAGACAAGGTAGCGAATGAAGCACGGCTGTTTGACAAACAATAAGTAAGGGAGAGGCTGAAGGAGGTAGTGAGAAAAGTATGGCCGCGAGAGTGATTCCCAAGAGGGTGGAGGGAGGTAGTGATCGTACCACTGTATAAAAAAGGGGAAGGGGAGAGGCAGGAAAATTATAGAGAATTACTGGCAGATAGGCTGCGGAAGGAGTTGAGGGGAAAGGCTAACAACTGCCAGAGGCGCAAGCGGGCTTTAGGGAGGGAAGGAATATCACTGACAATATTTATGTTTTGCAGCACGTCGTGGATAGAGAACTAGTCAAAAAGGGTGCCAAAGTATACGCGTTTTTTGCAGATCTAAAAGGCGGGTTTCCTTCGGTGGATAGGGGGAGGTTTTGGGAGGCAATGGAAGAGAGGGGAGTGGAGACAGGCCTGATCAAGAGGGCGAGGGAGGTATATGAGGAGACGAAAGATAGGGTGAGAGGAGGGCAGAGAATCTCTGAAGGTTTCTGGATGGATAGGGGGTTGAGGCAGGGGTGCCTGCTTAGCCCAACGCTGTTTGCAATTTTAATCGCAGATATGGAAAGTAAGCTAGCGGCCGGAGTGGTAGGAGGAGTTAGGGTAGCAGGGGTGAGGATATGGTCCCTCGCATGTGCAGATGACAAAAATAGGTTAGAGTTAAATGCGAATAAGTGGAAGGTCATGGTGTTTGGAAAAAGAGGGGGAAGAGATAAGGGAAGGGAATGGAAGTGGAAGGGAAAAGCGTTACCTGAGGTTCCTGTTTCGGAGGAATGGGGGAGTGGATAAGCATATAAAAGAGACAGTGAGAAGGGCAAATGTAGTGATGAGGCAAGTGTGGGGAGTGGAGGGTGTAAATATGAGAAGTTTTTGGGAGAGGGGGGAAGCTGGTTAGGGAATGTTGGTGGGGGATGTAATACAGACGTAGGGGTAGGAGGATGGAGGTGGAAAGGGAAAGGCGTTTTAGAATGAATGGATTGCAGATGGATGAAATGAGAAGAATGTATGAGGAAGGAAGGAAGGTATATGAGTTAGTTAAAAGGAATAGCATGGAGAAAGAGATGGAATCAGGGGAGGAGAGAATAAGAGAGCCCAGGTTTAATGGAAACTATGAGTGTATTATGTCAAGGGAGAGAGCGCAATATTTATGTGAGAAAGGAGAGCAAGGAAGTCAGGAACTTATAGCGAGAATGAGATTCGGATGCATGGAAAGTTATAATAGGTTCTGGCTTTCTGGAGAAAAAAGGACGTGTGAATTGTGCGGAAAGGGGGATGCAAAAGTGGAACACTGGTTGAAGGAATGTGAAGAGGTGGAAAGGAGCGGGATAAGCATAGAGGTATTGTTGCATGAAAGGGGGGTCAAAAGGGCAGTGGCATGGGTGAAGGAGGTGTTGGGCAAGATAGAGAAGAAGAGAAGGAAGGAGGAAGAGGAATGGAGAAGGAAAGATTGTATATAGGGGAGAAAGTAGATTTAAGAAGATTGTAATATTGTAAATAGAAGATAAGGATTAAAGATTAGCTGCGGAGGTAGAAGCTGGCAAGGTCGGCTTAGAGATAATGTGTGGAGGGATGTTAGTTTTAAAGAGTTAGTTGTAAGAAAATTCTGTAAAAATGGAAGTGTAAGCAAGTCAATTTTTTAAGGCCAGCAGGCTGAAAAATAAAATTTTATCTAGTTTAAGTATCAACTGTATTATATTGGATCTACTTGCCTATATATTTCTTCAAAATATGATTATCTTGTTTATGTTAACCATACAGTAAATAGGTGTGTGAGGCCTATGGACCAGGGAGAAACATTCAGTATAAAGAGAACTTCAAAAGAGATATGTTCTCTAATCTTTTACTCTTCGAATGAAATAAACACTTTGTTATTTTGTTCTAATCTTATTGATTTAATTAGACGAAATGCTTGCCTTAATATTCCTAATTTATTGAGTACAAAAATACATGGTCCTTCTAATCGTATTAATTGAAACAATAGTCAGTGAATCAATATATCGACAAAAGTAATACTAACTCAAACATTAACTAATCCATTTTTAAAAAGAAAAACAATCAAACTATAGAGTTCGATCACAGCTCTTACAAAAATCAGTGCGAGTGATAGTGAGTTGTTTCCACGTAACTATAAAAGAGATATTATTGTTTCACAAGTGCCATTATTGGACTCTTCTTTACGAATCTTCAAAATGTAGAACAATAAGGCCGACCTTTCATCAAATACCACATTAAAACAGTGCTTCAAATACATCAGGGCAATGCGTTTCTAAAACACCCTATAGCTGAGTGCTTAAAGACAATTCAGTCTGTAAGTCAAGGCAATGCGTTCAAAACACCTCACGAGCAATACATTGAGATTTTTAGGAAGAGTCAAGGTAAAGTTGGGTATGTAAATTTGCGGTCCTTCGTAAAAAAGTGTCCGTTACTTTATTTATATAAAAGCGTAGTTCATATCAATTTTCGATACGTTCTTATAAACATTTAAGTTTTATTGGCATATAATTCCACTCATACTCTATTCCGACAATGGAGAGCTTTGATCGATTAAGTATACTTTTACAAAAAAGCATAACAATCAAGAGAGCATGTAACTAGATTTAAGGAATTTATAGCACAGATTGACGCGAATAACTCTACTCAAATCTCTGGATTGCAATTAGGATGCAATTTAGTTTACGCTCATTTTTCAAAGCTCGATGATTTATATGACGAAATCCAATTGATTGATACGGAACCAGATCACACCTCTTTCATCGCAATTTAATATTAGCTTACAAACAGAAAATCAAGACACAATTTCAAATCCTGGTATCGCAAGCGAATCGGTTGCATCGAAAAATAGAGAAAAATGTTAAACTTCCGCAAGCGCAATTACCGACGTTCAATAGTAAGATAGAAGAGTGACATAAGTAAGGTAGAAAAACTACAATATCTAAAATCCGCACTGAAGGATGAGGCACTACGTAAAATTGAAGTGTTTGCTATTAATAATGATTATTTCGATCGCGCATGGAATCTCTAACGAAAATCGTACAAAGATAAACGTACCCTCATTTCGCTTCATCTTAGTTTATTACTACGATTACCGGTTAAAAAAAAAGAATCATATCAGGGACTGATCGCACTCGCTGATGAATCACAACAGCATCTTCAATCATTAGCTTCATTAGGAGTAAGTCTAAGTCATGAACTGATAGTTGCTATTCGAAAAAACTTAATTAATCTTCTTTGGAAAAATGGGACTACTACATCCAATAAATGTTCTACCCGTACTGACCCACATCATTTATTTAAATGTAGTAAGTTTTAGGCTTTAACTGTTAAGGAACGATTGTAAAGTCTTAAAAGATTCGCTTTTATAATTGTCTACGTAATCATAAAGCGAAGGATTGCAAATACGGAACTGGTAAAAATAGCGGGAAACGGCACAATACTTTACTACACTTTTCTAAAGCACAAGATTCAAACAAAATCAATCAATCCTGACAATTAAAGCCAGTCTCGCAAATCACTTTAAAGTCTCCAGTTTTCTCGTCAACGTGTAAATTAATGACAAGTGCGATAGTTGAAGTATTTGATAACAAGAAAAATCGAATAAAAGCAAGAATATTACTTGATACTTGTTCAACCACGAATTTTGTAACAATGCACATCGTAAAGAAATTTAAAATCCCGATGTTAAAGTGTTCTTTTCCAGTTGCAGCTGTAAACCATCTTACAACGGTTCTAACAGGTATGGTTTATATAACCTTTAAATCAGTTTAATGAATATCAGCGCAAACTTCATTTTTAGTCATCTACAATATAACATCATAGAATAATCATAAAATAATTATCTCGAACTATCAGGGTTTTAAAGGGCCACTATTTGATGTTGATGACCCTAAATTTTGCGAAATACGTTCGAAATGGAGAAAAAAGTAGACAAACTTGACGTGCCCTGTGTGTGTGTTGTAACTGTATTTGTAATCAGCCACCAGGATAGCTACCTTCTTCACTCTACAAGCCTACACACGGTATAAAGTGAAGGTGGCAGCTGTCCTGGTGGCTGATTACAAATACATCTGCTACCCGCTGATTTCTATCTTTCGCAAAATTCATATTTGTCGTGAAAATAATGATTTCCTCAACAAAAGGTAAGATTTTTCAATATTTTATTGATCTGAGGATCTCGCAAAACCCCGGATATTCGACAAATTTTCTTTCTTTCGTTGAAAAAATCTTTCGGAAATAATATATAATGAGTCAGTGCCGTACCTATGGCTCTGGTGTTTCTTTAAATGGACTCCTGATGGTCAGTCCAACAATACAAGATGATCTTTTGTCCTTAATACTCCGTTTTTGTTTTCATAATCAGGTGATCATAGCAGCCATTCAGAAAATGTACAGACAATTCTTAATTCACGAAGAAGATTGGCAGTATCAAAGGATTTTGTGGCCTAAAATTTGCAATTATTAGAATATTGTCTAAACACGGTTACATTCGGTTATGCTCCATCGTCCTTTTTAGCCATACGATGCTTGCATCAATTAGATGAGGATGAAGGTCATGATTTTCCTTTGGCGGCCAATATATTAAAAAGGGATTTATATGTGGATAATCTCATTACTGGAGCAGCTTCCAAATGTAAAGGGGCGCGATAGATTTATGATCAAATGACTAAACTCTTACCATAAGTCGAGCTCAACTAAATATGCGACAATGTGCTTTGAATGAGTCCAGCATACTTGAAGGCATAAGCGATAAAAGTCTGGATGCCCATTTTAAAATGAACAAAGATTATGTAACCAAAACGCTCGGCTTGCATTGGAAGGATCGAGATGACGCCTTCGTCTATTCAATCAAGACGCCTACATTTCATCAGAGTATCACGAAAAGAGTAATTTTATCAGAAATTGCAAAATTATTCGACTCCTTAGGTTTCCTTGGTCCAATAATTTTATATGCGAAACAAATAATGAAAGAACTTTGGCAATCTAAAGTTAACTGGGACATGTCTTTTTCTAAATTTATTCATTATGAGTGGATTAACTTTTGTAACCAATTAGAATCGATAAATAATGTTTCCTCTTCAAGAAATGTTATGATACATAATTCAAAGAGATTTAAACTACTGTGTTGTCTCTATGGTGCGAGCGAGAAGGGATATGGATCTTGTTTATACGTTTGATCTGAGAGCGATAACGGACAGGTACACTGTTCTCTTTTAAGTTCTAAATCTCGTGTTGTTCCTTTAAAAAAGCTAACCAAACCGCAAATGGAATTATGTGAAGCTTTATTATTGATTAAATTATTGAAAAAGGTACAGTATTCTCTTTGTGTTAAGATCGAAGCATCCACTTTTTAGACATTCCGAAACAGTGTTACACTGGTTACGGGCAAGTCTTAATACATTAAAACTTTCGTGTCAAACAGAGTTTCTGAATTTCAAACCAAATGTGTGTCGTTCTGTTTCAGATTCTAAGCTATGTATCGTCAATATAAAGGTTCTTAGAAAACTTTAGAATTAAAGCATGCAGAAATAGTTATCCTCCTATGTTTCCAGAGATATTGTTTTTACAAAGAAATTGAAAATTTAACAAAAAAAAATAGTAAACTCTATGATTTAGATCCACTTTTATTTGAAGATGGACTATTGCCTGTCAGAGGTCGTTTGAAAAATTCAAAACTTTCATCCGACCAAGGACATCCTATACTAATACCGGAGTCAAATTTCTTAACAGATTTAATAATGTTGCAGCCCAAGTCATACTGGCAGCCAAACTACTCTATAGACTTTACAACAGAAATCAAATCAAACAAACAAAATGAAATTTAAGAAAATGATTCATGAATGTATAATTTGCTTTCGTGAGAAACCAACCTTAGCCGATCCTAAAATCGTAAATTTACCTGCTGTACGCGTAAATAAAACAAAACCGTTTAATTGTGTGGGCGTAGATTACTGAGGTCCGTTTTACATAGAAGAGCGAAAATATAGAATTCAAAAAAGGGTCCAGATTTATGTATCTATTTTTGTTTGTATGAGGATAAAAGCGATTCATATTGAGATGGTAAGCAATTTGAGTACGGAAGGGTTTCTAGGAGCTTTGCGACGTTTTATTGCACGACGTGGCAAACGGCAGTCCTTATACTAATTTTCAAGGGGCTAAAAATGAATTGAATGAGTTACATGTTTTGTTTAGGCCTGAAAGATTCACAGATAAAACCTTTGATTTCTCTAGCAATATCGGTCTTGATTTTCACTTTATCCCCCCTCAGCCCCGCACTTTAGCGGACTGTGGGAAGCTCGTATAAACTCATATAAATATCATTTTAAACAGGTCGCTTCAAACGCCCTATTTACATTCGAAGAATTTGACGCACTTTCCGTCAAAATAGAGTCCATCTTAAATTCAATACCACTCGTTCTTATTTTAACATATATAAATGATATCTCGGGTTTAACGCCAGGACACTTTTTGATTGGTATCGTTAAAAATCGCGTAAGGATAAAAAAAAATCCAAAGGAGGGTATGATAGTGTTAGTACAAGAGGAAAATATTCCTTGCAGGCAATGGTTGCTAACTAGGATTCATGAATTGCATCCAGGAAGTGGTGGCGTTGTTAGAACTGTAACCTTAAAAAGCGCTAATCGAATGTGAAAAAGACCTGTACAAAAAATGGCTGTTTCACCTATAAAATTTGACAATTTTGAAAAGGAATGTTGATCGATTACGTTCACAAGGGGGAGGGGGATGTATAGTTTAAGTCTAAAATGTATTATATTCGATCTACTTGCCTATATATTTCTTCGAAATATGATTATCTTGCTTATGTTAACCGTACTCTAAAGAAGTGTGTGGGGTCTACGGACTAGGGAAAAAGATTTAGTATCAAGAGAACTTTGAAGGAGATATGTACTCTAATCTTTTACTCTTCGAATGAAATAAAAACTTTGTTATTTTGTCCAAATCAAATTGATTTATTTTATTTGAAATGCTTCCCTTAATATTCCTAATATTTTCCTAAGTTATGAAGTGGGAAAATGCACTGATATTAATTTATTAGTAAAAGAACTTTGAAATTCTGACATTAGATTCAGAAATAACAGACAATTCTACGTAACAAATCATTATAATATTGTTACATTTAGTGCCATTTTTAAAACCAAGCCTCTTAATATGTAAATTGTGTGGAAAAAAGTAATCCAGACAGATTTTTTAGGCATTTTTGTTCAACCTAAACATTTTTCAGCGATACCGTGTGCTAGTGGTAATCGAACTGAAGAGAGTTCTTCGTATTGGTCCTTTGTATATCACTACTTTTGGTATCTAATAATCATTATAAACTGGAAAAGTACATCTGTTAGTTAGATTTCGATTGTGCGCTCTTCACTTTCTGACCTTGCCTCCCCGCCCTTCTGTTCATAGTTAGCTTTATCAATTGGTTTAATTTACATCTGTCATAGTTATCTGGACCTTGCATATTTTAAACTTTTTTTTCCATGTATTTCTGGAATCCAAAAACACTAGGACTTTTAGTTTTACAGCTGTAATGTGGTATTTTTGACCTTGAAATTAATTACTCTAATTAGCTGGGATATATTGTTTCAAATGCTTTGCGTGAATACTCCCTGTTCAAGAGTTCGGAAATGCACTCCAAGTGCATTTCTATTGACTGGACAGGGATGGTGCCGAAGAAAAAACTCTTAAGCGTAGGCGTAATAAACGTTTTGCAATGGGAATGGAAAGTCAGTGAGTTATCAAACAACTGTACCTCGGGGATACCGGGCGTTATTCCAGCGTACGAATCCTCATCCTTGCATGCGGAGCTCTGCAAGGATAGACGAAAACTTTCCCTAGCTGCTTGCGGGAACACCAACGTCACAAACAAACCAAGTTGTCAATGCGCTTCTAAACGATCGCATGCGCAGTGTCAAATTGGGAGGGCGGGTCAACTTTATCGAACCAAACGTAGGCAAAGCTTCAGCTCGTTTTGCGAAAATCTTTGCGAAATCAAGCTGCCTACCTCTAGAACTCCTAAGAGTTGATGGCGATTTGAAGACAAGGAGAAACATTAACATCCAGGTTCAAATAATCATTAACATCTGTCTGAAATGGATGCCTTCCTTCGTGAGGATATCTCGAAGGAGTTCAACTTATGGATATTAATTGTTTAGTAAATGGCGCGTCGAAAGCTTTGGTTGGTTCAAATGGAAGGCTAAAATCGACAATGAATCAAAAGACCAAAAGACGCTTGCATCAACTGAACAAGAATATTGTTTAGGGAAGACAAAATGCTTCGCGCGTTCAGTGTGTGATTGACTACATGATATCTGGTAGAGCATTCACCATAAGGGTCTGAAAGTTCGCCCATGTCAACTTTGCCGAGAGTCAAGCAGTACATTGATGCCAAAATACGAGTGTTATCTTAGGCAAGAAGAAAAATACAGAAGTTGAAGAGTAGTTCAGAAAGAATCAACATATTCTCACTGATACGTCGCGCTCATTCGGCGACCACGCTATTTCTGTCAAAAATCACTTACAAGATTCTAGAACTGAATTTGAAGGACACAGAGAATATCGTCCGCTTCAAGGAGCTTTGCGACAACCTCATAACATCTGAGAAAGAGTGTCTATCAATCACTGCTGAAGAGGTGCTAAAAAACTTAGGGACACAAAGAGTGTTCCCAAAGTTACATTTGCATATGTGGATCATTCCCATTGCATTGCAGAGCAAAATGTCCAACAGGAAGAAAAGAGGAAAAAAGCATGAGAAAACTTTAAAAAAAATAATATGCTATATTTAATAGGTTTATATGTCCCGATTACTCTACTTAGAAGCGTTCAACATATCAGTGAAAAAAACTCAACTTGATGTAATTCCAAAAAATGAAGAATATCCTATTTGCAATAGGTCATAAGTTATTATCCGTCAAATTTGATCATTTTTGCCTGTTTTTAGGAGCAAAGAAGTTAAGTTTGATTTGATTTAATGCGCGATAACCCAACAGTACATACACCAGTTGCAGGCTAACGTAACCGTTATCAATTACCACTGGTGCCTTGTCGTAGTTCCTTATTCTCTAACTTAACTTAATTTAAAATTAAATGAAGTTCAATAAAGTCAAATTCGGTACCTAGCGTTTCACTTTAGTTTTGACCGCTTGAAGACATATATCATGCACGTCTACTTCGAGACTGGCCGATTTACAGGGGATTTTAAAATTTTATTGATGCAGTAGTTCGGGACAGTCAATAATTCCTCGAATTAATTTACTTTAGTTTAGAGATTATTAAAGCCTTTGTACCGTGTCCCCTACTACTACACCATTAAGCCGTTTCCCTTTCGGGGTAGGCGTGACTCACTCGGTAGGGAGGGGAGTAGTGTCAGGAAGGGGTTATAAAATTTTTAGATTGATCTGGAATTCTCGCGTTATTTATTTAAATAACACGTTCACTCCGCAACACTGCTCCGACCCAGGTTGCAAGGCAGAAAATACAAGTACAAAATAAAAATACATTAATGATGTAAAATCAAATAATCAATAACAGAATCCTAAAGATTCCAAGAACTAGTGCGAGAAAAAAAATGAAACCTGTATAATAAAAACGAGATTGGTATAAAAACAACTGAAGATTAATAAGAAACATTGAAATCTTTATAAATCTATAAAATTGACGTTTGCGTGGGCAATAAATGACGAAAAATACTGATCTTGAATGAAGCTAAACAATCAGAAGCTCTTATATTATTAGACAGAGCAGAGGAGATATAAAAATAATTGGAATATGCAGAAGTTCTACATATAGGTATGTATAATGATTTTCCGTCTCTTCTGGTAACACGACTCCGAACACTGTCTACATATTGAAATGACTAGCGAAGAAATCTAAGAGAGGGAAGATCAGTGTAGAGACTAATCTAATGCGCAGATACTTACCTAGGATTTTCCTGTTAACTTTTAGAGGATACAATTTTCTATATATTTTATTATTTATATGACAGACGTGTTCCTGCCAGTTAAGCGAAGGATTAAAGATGACGCCAAAATTGGGAGCAGAGTTAGTGTTTTGTATAATAGAGCCATTTAACATTAGCGAAGGTAAAACTGATGTATTGATTTTACGAAGATAGGTAGGACTACCGTGGATCATGGCCTTCGTCTTAGAAACGTTAATGGAAAGTTTGTTATTTGTGGCCCGTGTATTCAAAAGCTCAATTGCTGGATTTAAAGTCCTGATCGCCAAAGATATATCACGATGAGAATAATGAATATATATTTAGAGGTCGTCAGCATACAACAACTATTTAAAAAGTTTAAGGAAAAGCTTAAGATCAGTGACGTATATAATAAACAGGATAGTTCCTAAAATTGATCCCTGAGGGACTCCAGAAGTTACCGGAAGCCAAATTTATTTGAGCCACCAATTCCTATCAGTTTACTTAGCAGTATACCATCACCATATGGAAAGCCTTGCTGAAATCGTAAAGAACCAAAGCGGTAATAATACGTGAGTCAATGGAAAACTTTATATCACTGGTAATCTTCAACCGAACCGTCTGGGTGTTTAGCCCTGTCTGAATCACCCAGAGAAACCGGGTTCTTAACTTTAGGCATAGGGTGAATATTCAAGTTTCTCCATAGGGCATAAAATGTACATGAATTGATGGAATAATTAAAAATGCTCAATGAGTGAGGAAGAAAGGAATAGGACGAGGATATATTCAAAACAGAATGGTAATAAATATTGAAATCTTCAACAGACCTATGCTAAGCGGGCACCCTTGCCTCAACTCCATAGCCATGCAGAAACCTTCAGAGATTCTCTCCCTCCTCTCACCCTATTTTTCGTCTCCTCATATACCTTCCTCACCCTCTCGATCAGGCCTCTCTTCACTCACCTGTCTTTCCTTTTTGGCTAGTTCTCTATCCACCACGTGCTGCAAAACGTAAATATTGTCAATAATTCTCCTTCCCTAAAGCCCGCCTGCGTCTCCGGCAATAGACCTTTCCCCTCAACATCCTTCCGCGGCCTATCTGCCAGTACCATAGCGTATACTTTATACGCCGTATTCATTAGCGTAATCACTCTATCCTCCCTCCACCCGCTTGGGAATACCTCTCCCCGTCATACTTTTTTCACTACACCCTTCAGCCTCTACCTTACCTCTGGTGTGTCAAACAGCCATGCTTCTTTCTCTACACCGCCCAGCCCTGCTGCCTTAGACCAATTTAACTTCCTTATCTGCCTCTCTATCTCCTTGTATTTCAGCTCCTCTCCATCTACCTCCCTTGTTCTTCTAATCCCCTCATCTCTCTTCCGTGTGTCTGATCCCTAAAATGAATCTTTAAAAAAATTTCCTCCATTCATCACTTACCTATCTTGCCTTTAACCTACCATATGCTCTGTAGCAGCGCTTCCACCCCCTCTCTTTCTTTCCCACTCTTTAACTTTAATCCTCCTCTTACAAAATTATTTCTCCTGTATTTTCTCTTCTCTCCATCCTGAACTCCATTGCCCTTTTCTCCTTTTTATTCCTACGCTCTCCCACTCTTTTCCTTTTGAAGATATCCTCCCCTTCCCTAGCGCTAGATGCTCTCTCCCTTGCTTTGACGTTTCCTTCGTTCCGATCTATCCCTCTCCCTGACGTGCCACTCGAAACCGTTCCACGCCCAGCTGGCCGTCGTGGCCTGATGGAAATTGCGTCCCCTTCGAGTTCACTACATACATTGCCTGTACTCTCGCTGCCCACCTCTGGCTATTCCGTCGATAACTGTGGCCTAAACATGCAAAGAAGTATCTACTGCAGCCAACAGATGTCTCTTAAGGCCGCTCTCGCTTACAGCCCCAAACTTGGCTTTTCTTTACCCTATTTCCTCCATCACAGCCCATACAGACACCTTTTTCTCTCCCCTAATATCCCCAAAACTAATAGAAACAACCTTGTATACGATGAAAAACCAAACTCCTGACCACAAAACTACCCCGCTTCCTTGCCAACCTAACCTCAATTCCACTCCACAACTACAATTAAAATCCGCAAATACTTCTCACCACCTAGGTTGGTGCATACGAAGCCCAGATAATTTTTCATTAGCATCGATTGCAATTGCACTAAACACAGCAATTTTATCTTCAATAGGATCAACCGAAGACAATTCAGACCAATTACAAGATACCAAATATCTTAAGAAATCGTCAACATTCATGTTACTTCATGTATCAATTACATCAAAAATTGATATTGTGTAATTCACCCAATCGCACGCGCAGCAGACGGGATGAAGTTTTTCTTTTCCTAAATTCCCAAATAAAGTTACCACCTAAAATAAAACCGAAGTCACGGGATTTTCTTTTTGAGTGCTCTCAAATGCAAAATTATGTGGTTCATCCGCGCCGACTGGAACTGAACGCTTTAGCGAAGAGAAAGTCTGATGCTGCGTGTGAGCATTCGTGTTCCTTTTTATAAAAAAGAGGAGGCGAGATTTTTGGATTTTAATGCCAATATTCACGAACCTTTAACAACTTATCCGCGCGACCTTGAGCAGGAAACGCAGCGTTCGAGTGCCTCACCCGTCATTCCCAATGCCTAATTAACAGATAACCCTCTCCAAAGGATCCCCCAAATCTAAGGTGAAAAGAGGAAAGCGAGGTAAAAGGATAAACCAAACAAACGTAAGCACTATACTAACAAGGTCGATTATTTATAACAACTTGATTAAGCCTGCAGGAAAAGCAATCCCAACCCTCGCAGTTACGCCAGCAAGACTTGCCGATATAGCAGTGATTACAATTGATCCACCTCTAGAGGAGGCCTTAGAACAAAGAATAGTGGCACGGGATCAGGAAATAGGAATCATCAATGTACAATCGATAGCTTCTAATACTTACTCGGACGCGGAGACCGTGATAGTTACATCCGACTCCGATGAAAGGCCAGAAATAGAGGTGGTATTGATCGACTAAATGAAAATTTCTCTATTTGATTCAAGCACTCACTTTTCTATATGTTTCTTTTATACCATCACTATTTAACTTACTATTTAACCCTTGTCCTATCACGGCCTGTACTAATAAATCTTCAGTAGTACCCTGAAATGGTGTCAGAATTGAAGATTTCAATAATAACTGAGTCATGTGTGCAGGAATTCGAATTTAAAATGCTCCCTTTTTGCAATGAAACTACACATTATCCGGAAACAACTGGATTAAACCTATATTCTCAATTCTTCCGGAGAGGTAATATCCGTCTGACACTGCACCGCGAAACTCCATTGACGTTTATCCCGGGAAGCGAATTATTGACAGAATTTACAAGACAATCAACCACCATACACGAATTCGGGTCACTGATCGTTAAATCAGTGGGAACTGTGAAGCTATTGAACGTCTGTGAATTTAAGTCCTGCGCGGAAAGAATATCTAACTCCTTCCCTTGAGGAAAGAATTAGGACAAAAAGTCTAAACCATCAGCATGAGCACTAATAACGAAAGTAACCTCACGGAATAGGATAATCAAATCGATAACCTTGGCGCTCAGGACTTGAATAATCGAAGTATCGCCAATATATTGAGTGCAGCCGTACCTAACTTACGTATTCCAAACCCTGGTACAAACATAGATGCCAGTTCAGTCATGAATTTCCTTTTAGAAAATATGAAGATGCAAACTAGCACTTACCACATTCCAGATTTTAATGGAAAAATACCACCATTAAGAGAGTTTATTGAGGATGTGTTTAATGGAGCAGTATTCATAACACCAGAAACCGAACCTATGTTCATCAAAGCAGTGTTGTCGAAATTAAAGGGAGTAGTCAATCTACGAATGACCCAATCTGAATCGGTAAGTGACTATTAGGATCACGTCCATGGCCTGCTCAGCGGAGCTACGCATACTTTGGAAGAAAAATATGACACTCGATATGGGCAAGCAAAAGCAAGCGATATCATGTTAAAACCGATTAAAGATTGCGCACTAGACGCGTTTATCCGTGGATCGACAGAAGAGATGTCAAAATTCGTGGACACCCGTAATTCCAAGGACCTAAGGGAAGCCTTGACGTACGCCCTCCACGTGGAGGAGAGGCAAAAATACGCAGAGAAATCAAGGGCCATGACCTCTTCATTTTTTGTCACAAAAAAAGATGGAGAAGCTACTTCTAGTCTATGAGTATATGAGTTCCTTGGACAAACCGGAAAGGAAATACCCCAAGGAAAAATCCGTGTCATTTCCAAGCTCATCTCCAAATAAACCGATACCTAGTGGAGTATTCCACCCTCCAGCTATGCGCAGGTATTGCAACAGTACTACGGAAGTTTAACCCAATATATGGGTGCCCAACAATCCTACTCAGCACCTCAACCATCGCTACCTGGATATGGCTTGCCGCATCCTTACCTCTCTGCTCCTACTGCACCGCAATATTCAATAAATCAATATGCCCCATGCATGTCCTGGAAAGGTTATGGGAAACCTCCATCAAGATGTAACTCCCCAGGACCACCCAAGGATGTAAACTTGCAGGAGGCTCTAGGTCAGGACGCAGAATTCTCAAGACTCCCCCGTCGTGAAAATCACCTCACGGGCATTCAGGTACGGTATTGCCCATTTTCTCGTAGATCCGGACTCCGATATAAACCTGATCAAAACCGGTACTTCGAACCCGGAATTAAAATTGGACCCCCAGAAAGCAGTGACGATAGCAGGAATCACTAATCATCCGGTCAAAACAATAGGCACCCTAAATTTACTTATCTTGAAATCCCCTACCGAGTTCCTCCTAGTAAGAACTCTATCCCCGTGACTAGTACCTCACGTAAAACCTTACGGTTTGCCTCCCGCTGAAAAAATTTTCATGAATTCGAGTTTCGTGGAAAGAAAGTCGGGTCGAAGCGTAAAATTATTAAAAATAATTTCCTAACTAGGGCGCATTGGAAACCTTATCGTAGGAACGTACAACCCTGGAAAATTTCTCCTTCCAACGAGTGCACCTGAGGATTAAGAATTCTGTAAGTTTTTCGGAATAACCGGGTTTTCTGGGCACCAGAAAAATTCCTACCGGGAACAACAGTTGTGTGGCGGGTTATTCGAAAATTCGGCACCCCCATAAATTTTAATTCTTAACAAAATAGAAAGAAAAAAGAAAGAACGCCTTAGACAATTTCAAAGTCGAATCTTTAACCTTCTGAGAAATTGTCTATTGAAGTTAGTGTTTGGATTAATGGAGAGAGGAATAATAAGAAGATATGCGAATTGAAACGCACTCCACGTCATCTTGGTTAAGAGCCGATTGTTACTCCCTCTGTTAAAACAAGTAAAAACCCGCGTGTGAGAGGACGCGACTCGCGACTACGTTTGGGAACGTGTGTGTGTCGCGATTGAGAAAAGGGACTAGAATTGTCTCAACGGCAATGAAAATAGAAGAAAAACAGTGATTAAATAAACATCGCCCCTTTCTCTAAAGGCAGAACAGTAAGATTATTAATGGAAATCTGTGAGTACCATGTATCGTTCCATTATTTAGAAAATACTCTCAATTGTGATAAAACTATGCTTTTATTTCGTGCCTTGGGGGTTGAATGAATAAATTTATTATACTATCATTCTCAAAACAAAAATCTCCTAGTTTATTTTCAAAAGAATTAAGATCCTTTCACGAATAGTCGGTAAAGATAGCATTCTTGGATGAGAACACCTGAAGGACGTCTCACATAAATAATAAACGATGTCTGATATAGGACCTCGTTCAGTTTGTTTAGCCTCCACAACCCATTGGATATTTCTTGACATTTTAGGAAATTGAGTCCGCTAGCGATAGATGATAGGCTAAAATTATCGTGTTGTAACAGTAACAGTTTCGCACCTCCGAGAGCACTGCTAACAATGACAATTATTTTAATCCGAGACAAGTTATATTCAGTCGACAGACTGTCAACATTCAGAAGAATTTCTTAGGAAATCTTTTGGGGCGTGGGGCGTAAGTAGAATAAACTAACCATAGAGTATGAAAACACACGTTAAATGCATGTCTAACAATTAACTTTGACGTTCATCTAATTAACGAAATATACTTTTAAAAAATATTAAGAATAATTATCCTATGTTATATGTATATTTGAACAACCTTTTAATTTAAGTTCACGTTTTTAAAGGTTTCGAAAGTAGAAATTTTATTTTTAATTTTTAATTTCGCCACGGAAGAAAGTAAACAGCTACATTTATCATTACCATACAGCATTTTATGTGGAATTTGGTTAATGTTACAACGCGAACTAGCCGCGTTTGCGATATTCCTTGGACAGGTTACAATTTAAAATAGTAAAATTGATTAAATCCTAGAAAAAATATGTATTCAGACTGCCAAGTTCAAGAGATGTATGTTAAATGATAAACTTCGCCTTTTACTAAAAACTTAATGAATGTGCTATAATTTAAAGTCGAGAATTTCTTGTAATTTTATTAATAAATTAATCAAATATAAAAATGTTTTATAGTTTTGTCCTTTGGTCTTTTAAGTGAATGTTAAAGCGAATAGTTGGAAAATAAAAAAATCCTTACCCTTAAAACGTCAATGGATTTACCATAAATCACAGCCTCTTCAGGAAACAAGTGCAGGGGTACATGGCAATGAAATTTTTAGTAATATTCCTAAGATAATCCTCTAATGAAGTCTATTTTTTGTGTGACTTTCAATCCATTATTTCACAAATAATTAAAGGGATGTCTGAAGTCTGCTCCGAGTTTCAGAATAGAGATGTGTTCGTTGTTGAGAGGGGGTTTCGCAACGATAAATCGTATTTAAAGCATAGGGGATTGACTATCAAAATGCCATGAATAATTCCAGTAGGTAAGAGCCAGCTAAGCGATCTACAAGCTACCCGTTCACAATTGGTTCACGATTGTATTTCACGATTGTATCGTGAACATAAGGCATGTTTTCGACAGTTTTACCATATGTGATTTAATCAATCGATTTCCCACCTAATAACGGATTTTATAAACGTTGCTGCCATTCATATCGCGTTTTATTCGGACATAATATCTGACAAAGAGCAGTTGCAGGAGATTGCGCGACTCATGTTGAAATAGTTGCAAAAACCAATTCTGTTATTTAGACAGGTCAAATCACAAGACCTAAACCGAAAGACATCTACATTCACATCGCTAGATGCTAATCAATTAGCGGAGCGCAAAGGTTAGGGATCAGACGTCACTAAGGAGTATAAATGTTCCTGCGTGAATGGCTTTCGCACTGTAGAGTGTTTATGCGCATATAATGACTATTATTTGCTACCTAAGATACGCTCAACAAACTGAAAATAAATTCCGTATGCCATCCAGGGCAGACACGGACATTTTTTATCATGCTAGAGAGCTCCGATGAGGAGCGAATGCCGGAAGAGTTTCACAGTGAATTAAGACATCCATTTTCATTAGGACATCCAAATTTGAAGTCCTGGGAGAAATAAAAATAAAAATTTCTGAAACCCAGTTTCAGAAAATCAAAATGAAAAGTAACAGTAATCACGAGTACATCAGTTAGCGAGGTACGAAGCCTTCGATCCAGCTTTAGCGAGAGGGCCTAACAACGATTGATTATAGTCGTCAAAACGGCCTAACGAGATAGAAGGGATACTTATTGCAATATACATTAATTCAAGATTACGCGGACCCGAAAGAGTATAGACATTAAACGGGTGCGTGGTGTTGAAATAACATAAGAGAAAGAAGTACACGCAATTTCACTTTCGAAATAATGAGCAAACAGACACACGGATCAAAGTCACGTACAACAAAGTCAATTGATGCTGGTAAAAATGATACCGGGAAACACTAATTTGAATAAATAACGTAAATGCATGAGTAACGCCAGTGCATTAAAAACAAATTAATATGGAAAGAACAATATATTAAGACATAATAATAATAATGGACTATATCGAGGCATCCAATCGGTAAGATGCCAACGCATGCGACACGACTTGACGACTACCGCCCGAGGTTGAACTTTCATGATTTGATGGAGCGAGCGGGCATCTTTTACTTTTGGCCAACTTCTAGCTTCCTCTTGCTCAATTCCACGAGCTAAAACTTTCTAGCGCTATTTTCTCGGTTAGCTTTTTATTTTTTATATTTTTGGTTAAGTATCATCTAGTCGATTGCGTGCGTTGGCATCCTATCATTAGAACGCCTGGATATTATTATATCCATTATTACAATTGTATGCTTTTCAGGCGAAGTAATTTAAAGTAACAATTATGAAAACATAACAACATGACAGTAATAATAATCATAGATATAAGATTAAAAGCTTGTCGTAAGGTCAACCGCGGTATTTCACCGAGAGCGGGTGCAAATCTGAAAAACTGCACCCGCTCCCCGCGAAATCGCGGTAAAATTTAAGACGTAACCACGTCTGATGACCATGAGATAGGTGGTTATACTCCGTGACGGAATCAATACGACGATCCGGCAAAAGTCACATGCACCTTGAAGACACGGAGCGACCAATCAGGTGCGTGCTGTCTCCATGGTGGGGCGCTCTGGCCAATCACAGGCATCGTACAGAGTATACATAAGAACAACATAACCTGATACCTCAAGTTTCAGGTCAGCCCTGAAGAAGTAAACTGCAATGCTCACGAAACGTCAAAACAATTCGTAGTTTTGTAATCTATTATTAAAGAACTCTACGGAGAGAGGTTTCTTACTAAAACTAACACCTTTAGTAAGCTCAAGACTTCTCAAGGTAAGCTACTAACATCTTTAGCTTTTTTGAAACGGCGCAGGGACAACAAAATAGTCCCAAAATTCTTACAATTTAAAAATAATTTAAGAACATCAAAATCCAAATCAATTTTGCATAAAGCAAGTTAGCTTCTCTTAAAAGAAAGAATAAAACACACCAAATTTGTCTTACACACTACCTCCAAAAAACTTTACAACTTCATCTTTCCTATCAAATAATCTCAGATTTGATATTTGACCTACATTGGACCGCATATCATTAGAGCAATCCCAACGGATTAAAGATCTTCAAACTCAAAAACAAAAAATAAAATTTAACAAATTACTTCCAGTAAGGCAAACAGAACTAACTAACACAGTAAAAAAACATATCTGACCATTCTCTTAGCAGCGAAATGACTTCAGTCTTATCTAAAGGACATAATTTTGCAGAAGATCCCTCCAAATTCCCGAAAGAAGAAATAATCAGTAATTTGGAATCAACAATCTATACCCTTCCACCTGAAACAGCGAATGACATACGACGTAGGACGGCCAAAATTTTACGCCAAGCCCAAATGCCCTCTTTAAACTTAACAAAACAGGAAAAAATCGAAATTAAAGAACTCAATAAGAATAAAGAAATTATAATATTACACGCAGATAAAAGCAACACAAAAGTAATAATAAATAAAGAAAACTATAATAACAAAATAATGGATAATAATGGATCAGTAAAACAAAAACCCTTCTGAAAAACACTAAACTTGAACAGAGAAACAATATCTAAATTAATACCTACTAATCCCACCTCTCCAAGACTTTACGCACTCGCAAAATACATAAAAACAACATTCCACTCAGATCGATCGTCAGCGCAATAAACTCACCTACTCCTAACTCACCTTACTCCTAACTCACCTAACTAAATCCTTTCACAGGAAACTCTGCTATCCACGTCCAAAACTCTTTTGACTTTATCAAAAAGATACAACAGATTCGCATTCAACACCAACATATCATAGTGAGTTTCGACGTAACATCTATCTTTACGAAAGTACTTCCCTTTAGGGAAAGTACTTTCCCCTCCGAGCTCATACCTTTGATAGAGCACTGTCTCAATAATACTGACTTCTCTTTTACCAACTAATTCTATGAACAAAACTCAGGAGCAGAAATGAGATCTCCAATCTCACCTGTAATAGCCAACATCTTTATGGAACATCTAGAAACCAAAATCTTCAATCAATCCAAGCTTAAACCAGAATTTAGCTTCCGTTATGTGGACAACACCTTTGTCATCTGTCGACATGGACTAAATAAGTTTTTCGATTTCATCAATAAATTACATCCTAATATCCAATTCAGCATGGAAATTGAACAAAACGGAAAATTGGCTTTCTTGGACGTAGTAGTTTACAAAAAATCAGATAAAACATTAGGGCATGAAGTTTACAGAAAACCCACCCATACAAACAGATACCTACATGCCTCCTCTCACCATCACATCATCTCAAAAACAATCGGCCATCAACTCCCTTGTATGCAAAGCTACCTCCATTAAAGATAAAGATAATTTACATAAGTAATTGCAAAACGTTAAACAAATTCTAATACAGAACGATTACACAATAAAACAAATTGATAAAGCAATAAGAAAATACACCTGAGAAAAAAATTCAAAAAAACCTAATAAAGAATGAGAGAGAAAACGACCACCGTCCTACCCTACATCCAAGGTGTCACAGAACAAATAGGAAGAATTCTCAACAAACACAAC
>JAAAKG020010698.1:0-21039 GCA_010014905.2 Druon quercuslanigerum
AAATCACGTTCAGCCTCGCTTCCTGCATTGGGAATTGAACCCGCGACAGCGTGGCTGCCAAGGCTGCAGTGCTGGAAAATAGGACAAAAACTATACTATCTGAGCCACGATGACTCCCTAACATTCTTTTATGTTTCTACATTTTTATGAGAAATAATCTTTCCTCTTTTCAAAACTACTATCAGCAACAGCAGCGACCTTTAAATTAAAACTTCGTGAAAAGTGACATAGCTCACATTCTTTGTCAGGGTACATTTTTATACAAAGAAAAATTTGTTTAAAAAGTTTAAATAGCATATTCCACACGGCCTATTGAAAAATATCTATGTAGTCTAGAACGAAAAAAAAAATTATTTACTAATTTTACAAGACACGAATACATTTTTTGTTGCAAATGAATCGAACTGCACACAATCTAAGGAATTCCAAAAGCACTTTTCAAATTATTTTAAAATTTAAAGTTGACATTCAAACTTGTATCAAAGAAGTATCTAAAAAATTCGCTGTAATTTTTCTAAAATAGCTTAGGTTCAGGCACCCAAATTTCTTTCCTTTTTGGATTTATTTAAAAAAAATATAACTATCTCCGTCAGGCAAGCCTAAAGTCTTTCATGCATGCAATAAAGATTAAGCAGACATATATTCTCTTTAAATAAACAGGAAAATATTTACGAAATGGCAAGTTTTTTAAATTCTTTATTGACGTATTATTCAGTTTTTACCTTAATTAGCAAGAATGAGGTTCGATTATACTCTGGTATTTACCTTGATTGGCTTTCTTTATGTAGTAATGAATATAATACTATAATATATCCTGAATTTGAAAACATGTGTAGCTTTCCGCACATAAGAATTTGTTTAAAGTAATTCGCATCCTGCTTCGAATTTGGTCCTTTTTCCAAATTCTATTTGTGCTTTTCCAAAACCATTATGAATTTATTCTGGATGTATTCCGAGGCCATACAGGTCTTCATTGTTTCAAAAATAGAATTCAAAAAAAATTTACTATTGATACAAAATTTTCTATTTTCGAGGATTCAAGTTTTTGACACCTGGATCACTAGAACTAAATAGAAGGATGCGGTCTCCTGGGGAAACAACAAGGTGTTAAAAACTTCACGATAACATATAATCCGGGCATTACTTTAATGTAAAGCAAATTTTCTATTCAAAAATTGGGATTCTCACTCAAATTGACTTCAACATTAAAAGCATTGTCAAACTATTTTATGGTTGCGAATTTTATTTGAAAACCCAATTTCATGAAGGCAAATTTTTTTTTTGACATCGGGATTTGCAGAATCACTTACTAGGATATCAGGCTCTTTAGAGGAGCGACGCAGTGTAAGCAGTTGCAGAGAAAAACTTAACCTGGTACCTGGATTATCAAGGTTATTTACTAACAAAATGCAAATCACGGCCTTACATGGATTCAATGGCCCCAATGCAGCCCTGAAATCGCATTCTGTGATTTTTGGTTGATATCTGAGGTCAAGTATCTTAGAAAAGAAAAACGATTTTAAGACGTAGAAGCAAGTTTGGCTCCAGAATTTACGTAAAATTTCCGAAATCCCCATTCTGTTTGAAATCTTCAGCAGACGATTAATTCTATATTTCTTCTTGCAGAGATAAGTGCACAGTTCGACTGCTTACCTAATGGCGAACCAATTCCTGGCGTTTCTCGTCCTGAAATATCTTCTTCTTCTTCTCACAAACAGCAATATCCTGCCAGGTCTTCTGCTCCTGCCGGGCCTTCTCTTCATGCCAGGACCAGGTCTCCACCTAACAGGCACATAACTCCACCGACAAGGCTTGCCTCTATTAACGGACATTGGTATGGACTGGACCATCTTCAATTTATTCGGCTTACTCCCTATAAAAATCTGAGCCGCAAATTTGAACTTCGGAGATACACTTTTCCTGCGAATAATTCAATGAAATTACTCGCAGAAAAGAATTTTTATGTACCTTTGCCAACCGAAGAACAAATTGTATTATCAACATCCGATGGTGACATCTTTGCAATACTAGAGAGTAGTACTGACCTTGCTGGAATATATAAATATAGTCGTCGCTTTAAGAATAAGGCACGGGCAAAAATTAATATGGAAAGCGGCAAGATTACCCCAATGACCCCAGATGAAGTCATGGAAAGCCCAGTAGGCCGATCTCGTCCAATCTTATTTAGTTTTAAAATAGAGCGTGTAAAATGCAGTCCTCTACACAATTAATTGAATTTTTAAAAAAATATTTTAATGCATCCAAATAAATTTGGTATCACAAAATGCTATAAGTCTTATCATTAAATGATATTTTTCACATATTTTGTAAGCAACGAATTGAAATTATAATCAAGATTTACGATTGCTAGGGTCGTCGCGATTACTTGTTAACTCATGCTTCTTAATTGCCTTCGTCGAAAATGCGAACTTTTCAACGTTATGTTCAACTCTATTATGTCAAATGTATATTATATTTGTTTCTGTGATTAGGGCTGTCAGTACTTATTCATATATTGAAAAACAATGTACAAACCTCCTTTTAAATTATTTTTTTTAATATTCTTTAACAAAAGTGCTTTTACTGTACTATTTTTCTATAAATTAAATTCAGTTATATTCAATTTAGATGTAATTTAGGCTAAAAAAGTTGGTAAATAAAATTTTACAATATCTAGCTAAAGAACTTTAGTATGTTAAATTTATTTCAAGCCATTCAAACTCATGACAAATTTTAATGAATTATTGCTATTTTTTGCAAGAGCAATTTTTGTCTTTTTTTACAGCTTGTCTCGTCTGTCAAAAAATTTAATTTTTAATTTTAATGTTGTATTCACGACTAAGAACAAAAACTATGTGGCTAATCGAAATGTGTTTACCACTTATTTGTCGATCTTTCAATGGCACACAATTTTATTTCATTTTTTTTTTTCGTATCTTGTATAATTTGACCGAAAAATGAAATTGCTGATTTTTCATCACTTTTCGTATGATAAAAATTTGAACTTTCAACTTTTAAAACAAATTTAAAACGTTGTTCCTATAAACTTGTAGAGCAGGGATGGCTAACTTTATAAGAGCTAAGATCTACTTTTTACCGAAGAAGCTCTGTGGGATCTACCAGTTACATATTTTATGAAATTTTAAATGAGACAATACATTTATATATTAACTAACATAATTTTTGCGTTGCCGCGATCGACTCGTGTAATAGCCGTGATGACGTTTTTCTTCTGTTGACTTTTTTTCATATCATGCTTTTTTGGCTTAAAGTGTTTATTTTGGATTCCCTTTTTGGATGTTGAAATTGTTATAACTCTAACAGCTTTTATTTCATTATAAAATTCATAAAGAGAAATTGTTCGAGTATCCGAGTGCTTTTAATCGCCGTACATATAATTTTTAAATCTTCAAAAAAATAGTCTTAAATTCATGGAAAATGCGCTAACTTTTTGAATTTTTATCCAAAATAGCTGGTTTGCGAACACGTTCTTTCTTTTTAGGTCCTTAAAAAATCTGTTAAAATAGAATCCAATCTCAACAATCTTTCGTAAGTTATCGTGCCCATAGAATGCAGACTACAGACCAGAGACTACAGAGACAGACTGACAGACACCTTCGTAAAAACTGTTTTTTCTGACGCATGGGTCTCGAAACGTGGACATTTGATAAAAACTAACCAAGTAAAATTTGACAGGAAACCAATACCTTCTCATTAGGATGAGAATGTAAAAAGGGGATTTGGAAAAACAAGAAAGTTAAAACCCACATAAATGCAATAAACAATTTAAAAGTAACCAACACATGTTAGTATACAGTCCCTGATACACTGAAAAATTATAAAAAAAGTTTATATTTTGACAAAGTAATATAATATGAATATTTTTTATATTTTAAATTTTTCGCGTGAAGGCCATCTTTTCTCTTAAAAAAACCATCGATAACCACAACTAGCTTGAAATTAGAACGTCACATAATAAAAAATATCTATGGGGTCTAAGGCCAATACAAAAATATTTACTAAATTTCTGTTGTCTTCTATAATTAGCCTCGGTTTGTATCAGGTAAATATCTCATGAACGTTAGCTTGACATATCTAATCCCTGAATAAACATCAGAACATTCACACAATAAAAAGGCTTTTAAAATTCTTCATTTGCGCATTATCCATTTTTCCCCTAATTGGCAAAGATGAGGTTCGATGATAGTATGCTCTTTACATTGATGGACAACCTAAACTCTATTGGTGTATATATAGTACCATCAAGCTATGCTCAACTAACAATTTGTCTCACGCATTTCGAATCCTGCTTCACTTTCTTTACATCAAACTTCTATTTAAGTTTGTTAAAAATAATTAGGAATAGATTCTGAATTAATTTCAAAAGAGCGCAGAACGTATGTGTCATGAAAATAGGATTTAATCTTGTTCAGATTTTTAAGTGTTTAGTTTTTTTAACCCTGGATCACCAAGATTACATGAAATAATGATTTTTATTGTAGAAAACGTCTGGTCTTTACCTTTATGGGCATCCTTAACTCTGTTGGTGAATATAATACTATTAGGCTTTGCTCAGATAAAAATTTGTCTTACGTAAGTCGAATCCTCTTTCACTTTTTTAAAATAAAAATTTTATTTGAATTTGTCCAAAATAATTAGGAATTGATTCTTAATTTATTTCAAAAGCATGCAGAACGTATGTGTCATAAAAAATAGGATTTACACTTGTTCCTGTTTTTCCTTGCAAATATCAATATGTAAAGGAAATTTTCTTCACAGAAATTAGGATACTACTTTAAATTCACAACTAACATTAAAAATGTTGGCAAACACCCTGATGGAAGTGACACCCAATCTAGAGGCCTGTCACATCGTGACACAAAAGTGAGAGAGAAGAAGGGAACTGAGTTAAATCATAGAGACAGACAGTGGATGCAAGCCTCAAACCGTTATTCCTGTTTCTTCTATTGCATTGTATAATTTCAGTTTATTTTCGATGTTCTTGGCTTTTGCTTCCTGCCATTAAAGGGTACTTTATCAATAAGGTTGGAAAATAGAAAGAATAAAAACCTGTACTTCCCTATCATTTTCCCTTTAAAGTTATATTGATTATATTGTTTTTTATTTAAACCTTTTTTCAGTTAATTTAATTAGACTTTGCTTAATTTTAAATCAACTGATGTTACTAGTTTTACTCTATATATGAGCGTTGTAATTACGTAAGCCGCCTCTCCCCCTCCCCACCACCCTCCTATCTACCATCGTTTAAATTTAGACTGAGCTACCCGGTTGCTTGACCCTAATTCTGTTTTCTTGTCATTTTATTGTTATTACCTTTGTCGTTATAGCCACTCTCGAAATTTTAATGAATATTTTAGATCATTTGATCTTTGGGATATCGCTTGTATGTCATTTTTTTTCTTTATTTTGAATTATTGCGAGCTATAAGTCGACGTTGTCCTTTTGTTCAAAGCTGGTAGAGTTCTTTTTTGTCGTTCAGCCAGTTTATTCTAGTTTATATAACTTTTTTTCTGACAGAGAGCATTCTCCTTAAAGGTCCCTTGATTTAGTAAGGTTATATTTCCTGACGTCTCTTACTCCTGCCACGCCGCCTCTTCGTCCCAGCTCCAGGTCTCCTTCTACCAACTACATAGCTCTACGCAACAGGCAAATAAATTCACTTACCAGGCTGATTGGCCAGAAATGAAAGTTTTTGAATATTAACAATTTTTTCTTTGAATTTTTTTCATAAAAGACAATATTTTTTCCTAAATACTATCAATAACGACAACTACCTTGAACTTAAAACTTCGTTCAAAGCTTACTTTCTTTTTTAAAAAATATGATTTTTTTCAAAAAAAAAAACTTTTTTCACAAAGAATGTGTTTTTTACAACTCCATCTCCAGGTGGTAAAAAATTCAGATAGGAACGAAACTTCCGTGTTAGTATGTATTTTCTAATGTTTAAAAGACTACACTCAAGTTGAGGCCTAGGGACAGAGAACTCTGTATTAGCGGGCCGGCCCGCATAATGCACTGGCTAGCACTAAAAACGAGATAACTGAAAAAGAAAAGTTTTTGCTTATAAACAATAAAAATACGAGATTATCACGTCTTTAAAAATTCTTAATATAACAAAAGTAATAATGATATATGAAAAATATAAAAAAATATAACAGAAATAATTTAAGCAGACTTTGAAATCGATATCAATTTAGCCTTCGTTTTGGCGATAAAATTTTCTTTCTTGGACTGTTTCTGAAATAAAATATAAGCTGAACATTCACTAAATACACTTATTTTTTAATTCTTTATTTACGTATTATTAAGTTGTTTTCCTAATTGGTAAACGTAAGGCTCGATTTTACTCTGGTCTTCACCTTGATAGCCATCCTTCATTTCACTAGTCATCAGCATCCTAATTCAAATTTACGAAATCTTTAGGAATTTCTTCTGGATGTATCTCGAGATTATGCAAAACGCGTGTTCTATAAAAAACAGCATTCGAAACACGGTCCCAATGAACATAAATCTTCCTATTTTGGATTACGTGGATCGCCAGAATTACATGCAAGGATGAGTTTTATTTACGAAACCTAGAAGGTGATAGCAATTTCAAGTTGACAAATAAAAATTCCGGAAATTTTGATGTGCTAATCAAACTTTTTTCAAATAAATTGGGTTTCTAACTAAAATCCACAAATAATATTACAAACATTGGCAAACATCTTAATGGAAGGAAATTAGTTTTTGCACCCAAACCAGCAGTTCAGTTGAAAACCCAATTTTCAATTTCAGCAGCCCTAATACTCTCCTGACATGGCTACCTGTGATTTGTAGGTAATCCCGAAATTAAACTATCTTATTAAATCCAAGCGATTTTAGGGTGGTAAAATGTTGGCTCCGTTATTTAGACAAACTTTCCAGATTCCATAATCTTTTTAAGATTTTTTTCTGCATTACCAGAATTTCTCTGAATGTATAAAAGCGCACTGCGTTGTGCACACAACAATTGTAGATACAAATTTTAATTAAATACCGACATACGTAAAAAAAATGAATTCTCCGTTTCTTCTTTTAGGAATAAGTACACAGTTCGAGTACTTGCCTAACGGTAATCTTATTCCTGGTGTTCCCCGTGGTGAATCATCTTCTTCTTCTCACAGACAGCATTATACTGACAGGTCTCTTGCTCTTGCCGAGTCTCCGCTTCGTGCCAGGTCCAGGTCTCCTGCCAACTGCATAGTTCCACCTGCCAGGCAGATAAATCCACCTACCAGGCTTGCTTCTCTAGAGGGAAATGGATATAATCTTAACCAACTTCAATATATTCGGCTTACTGCCCGTAAAAATCAGCACCGGCAATTCGAACTTCGGAGATACACTTTTCCTTTAGATAATTCAATTCGATTACGCACAGGAGTAAATGTTTATGCACCTATGCCAACCGAAGAACAAATTGTACTGTCAACATCCGATGGTGAGGTCTTTGCAATATTGGAGAGTAGTACTCATCTTGCTGGAATATACACATATAATCCTCGTCGGAAGAAGAAGTCACGAGCAAAATGAAATATGCGGAGCGGCAAGATTACCCCATTGACAGAAGATGAAGTTCTGGAAAGTCCAGTAGGCCGCCGTCGGCCAATCCTAGTAAATTTTAGAGTAAAGGTTCTGAGCCACAGTCCTCAACATTAATTTGATTTGAAAATATGAAACAATAATATGATTTTCTGATATAAATTATAAGAAAATTATACGGTTACGTATAAATAGTCAAACAGCTTTACGCTGCAAAGTTCAAATTGAAAGAGTTAATAGTCAAGTATGTTGACCCTGCTTCTTACATTTATGCAGTAATGATTTCTTTGCGTTATTCAATTTGGAGAGTTTTGGATTTCAACAGTTCCTAAATTACGAATTGTATTAACTATATTGCTGAAAGATTCATAAAATATTATTGTAAAAAGGTACGGAGACAGGTAAGATCTCCAAATATACCACAAAAATTGGCATCTATGAAAAAAATTAACATTACGTAAATAAAAATGTATTTAAGAAATTTCCCCCTGTTTTCAAACTTCTTCCACCAACATTACGGAAATCTCATATTGGAGCACGTAGTTTCTCCTATTCTCCTATTGAAAAGAAACGCAGTCCAAAATTCGCTTAAAACAGGAAAAATAAAGTGATTTTTCACGAATATAGGTGAATTGCACAAGCAATAAATTCTTTAAATAAAATTAATTTAGATGCATAATTACATACGATATAAAACGCTCCAAATTGGTGAGGGACTTAAAAAAGAAAAATATTGCATTTTCAGCAAAATAATGAATTTTTTTACATAAAGTTAGTTTTTAATCCAAGAGGCCCAAGCTCACCAAGTGTACAGACTTAAGCGAGCGTGGGGCGCGCGTCTTTCGATATTTATTCTTTGCATTTGAAATGCTTAAATAAAACATAATGAAAAAAATTTCTTTTAATCGTAGTGTTTATATGTCTCTTTATATTCTGTATATTCTACTTCATTGAGTATAGTTAAAGATTAAGTTTTTTAAAGCTGTGCAGGCTTATATTTAAAATGTATATTTTCTAAATGTATATAACATAAATAAAAGCTAGAATCCCTTTTTCAGGCATCTTAGGATAAATAAAAATAAAATTACAAGTCCTTTTGGGAAATGGTTAAAAGCCAGTTTGTAGGATTTTTCAAAAGTTATAGTTTCTCTATTTGACTTTTTTGTATTTTGCGTCATTTGGTTCAAATTTTATAGCCACCGTGTCAAATTCTTGAAAATTCTAACACTTTCTCAATCAGAAATGATGGAAATGTAATAAATTGTTACAAATTTTTATCTCTTTTTTGGGTAAATAACCTTTTTCTATTAATTTGTCTCTGTAACTCTTGCCACTTTTTCATAATATTAGAATTTTTTAACTTTGCTTTTACGTAGTATATAGATACTACGTTTCCTATCAAAAAGTGACACTTAATAAATTTGTAGTTGTTTTCTTAATTTAGCCTTCGTTCTGACGATAAAATTTCTTTCCTTGGACTGTCTCTAAAATAAAAATGTAAGCTGGACTTCCACTGTATACACTATTTTTTAAATTCTTTATTCACGTATTATTAAGTTTTTTTCCTTATTGGCAAACATAAGATTCGATTTTACTCAGGTCTTCACTTTGATAGCCATTCTTAATTTTTCTAGTGACTGTCCAGAAATTTAACTTCTTTTATTTTTAATGTTTTATTTACGACTGAGAACAAAAACTATGCATCCAATCGAAATGTGTTTAAGAACTTATTTCTCGATCTTTCTATAGCACACAATTTTATTTCATTTATTTTGTTTTGTATCTTGCATAATTGGACCGAAAAATGACATTGTTGATTTTTTATTGCTTTTCGTATGATAAAAATTTTAACTTTTAACTTTTCAAACAAATTTAAAACGTTGTTAATACAATCTTGTAGAGCATTCGAAAATCAAAGTTTTTATTGTCTTGAATTTTTTCACATCATGCTTTTTTGGCCTTAAGTGTTTATTTTGGTTTCTTTTTATGGATTTCTAAAGAGATTTAACTCTAAAAGCATTTATTTCATCAAAGAAGTCATAAAAAGAAATTGTTCGAGCGTTCGAGTACTATAAATCGCCGTAAATAGAATTTTTAAATCTTTAAAAGAATAGTCTCAAATTTATGGAAAATGCGCTTACTTTTTGAATTTTCATTCAAAATAGCTAGTTTGCGAACTCGTTCATTCTTTTCAGGTCCTTATAAAGTCTGCCGAAATATAATCTCACTTGATACTTGATACTTGCGAATGCAGGGCTTCAAGTATAAAACATTACTCTATTTGCTTGGCTCCATGGTGCATACAATACTTTTTGCAAAGGAGTGTACTATCCTCACTAAAGCATTCGACTCGATTTAACTCGACGCTTTGCGCATGCGCTACAAAGCAGACTATAGTTCTTAACTAGCAATCGCCCATTGCAGCCTATACTACCAACCTTCCCGGAATGACACGGAAAACGTGCCTCCTTTGCACAAAATCTTATTATGCCAGCGATAAGAATTCAAGATGAATCTAAAGTTAAGTCAAAAATACCAAGACAAAAATGTTTAAACAGTTTCTGTATTTTTCCAAAACTAGCTTCGGTTCGGGTGATAAAATTGCTTTCCAAGTAAGCTTGAAATATCTAATACATGAGATAAAAAGTAAGATACCATATCGCCACTCTGAGTAAACATCAGAACATTCAGCTGATACACAGTTTTTTTAAATTCTTCATTAACACATTATTCATTTTTTCTCCTAATTGGCAGAGATAAGATTCGATCATGGTGTGGTATTCACGTTAATGGGCATTCTTAATTCTATTGGTGAATATAATACCATTAGGCTTTGCTCAAATAACAATTTGTCTTACGTAATTCGAATCCTGTGTCACTTCTTAAATCGAAATTCTATTTGAGTTTGTCCAAAAGAATTAGGAAATGATTTGGAATATATTTCAAAAGCGTGCAGAACGTATGTGTAATTAAAAATAGGATATACACTTGTTTCTATTTTTAAGAAATTAAGTTTTTGAACCCTATCTCACCAGGATTACATGGAAGAATGCATTTTATTTCGGAAAACTGGAACGTGTATACAATTTCACGCTGTCAAATAATTCTGATAATCTCGATGTTTAAACGGAATTTTTTTTAAAGAAATTATGATACAACTTAAAATTCACAAGTAACATTGAAAATGTTGGCAAACACATTAACGGACGAAATTTCAGTTGAAAACCCAATTTACTTGATGCAAATGGTTTTCTGATACCAAAACTACGATAAATATTTCGTAGAGCGGGAAATTCTTCAGACAATCCATAGGTGATTGCAAATTTCAGATAGAAACTTAATTTCCATAAAAAGAATCTATTTTTACAACTAGATCTACAGGATCATATCCTGGGACGGCGCATCCTTTAGAAAAAACAGAAGGTGTAAACAATTTTTGATAGGTACCCAAGTTACTTTGAAATATGTGTTTTTGGCATCTCGACTAGCAGGGTTATTTTTGGGTATATCAATTTTAGTTGAAAATTTCAATTCACAGGCGAAACTGTTTTTTGACATCAGGGTCACCCGAATTATGTTTAAGGATACGGGCCCTTGAGAAAAACTAAAACGTGTGAGTTATTTCATTTAGGACATCAGTTAGGGCACCTCGACGAAAAGGATTATTTCCTACGGCAGGAAAAACTTTGGCAAAAGTTTTGATTGTTGTGGGTTTCAGTCGTGAGCCCGATTTCCACCATGAAAATGTGGTTTGACCCTGAGATCTTCAGGAACGTATTCATGAATTCGGACTTTTCGTGGAAACTAGCAAGTGTTGGCAATATTATAAAGAAATTAAATAAACCTTTTAATCTTTAGTCGGCTAAGGATGATTCCTAGTGATACTCAAATAAATAGTGCTCTACGAAATTCAAATTCTCTCGCTCTGAAAAGCCAGAAAGAGCCAAAATACCTTTAAATGTAAAACGAGTGCCAGTGCTAATTAATGAAAATCATTGTTTAACAGTGAAATTGATAAAGGTAGACTATGGGATTGCAAAAACTGTTGTTTCGGTAATTTTTAACAAAGTTTTGGGGATTACCCTGGGTCACTGTTGACTTAGTCCTTCACCACTGAAACTATCCTGCCATACCGTTGCTTACTGTTTCCAAAATTCTAGTATCTTGTAAGAATTAAATGATTCTTAAGATATAGAGGGAATAAAACAGAATGAAGCAAAGCATCAGCTAACTATTAAGAAAGATGACTGCAGCTAAAGCTCCCAAAAGTGTCACAATTGTTAAAAGGAGGTTTATTCCGAAATCTGGCAAAATTCTCCCGAATCCGTATTCTGTTTGAAATTCTCAGCGATTGATTTTAAAACTAATTCTTGTTAAGGCGAAATCTTTCTATATTATTGCCTCTACGCATGGCTACGCAGTTTTTTCTAAATTGTCAGAATACCTACGCATGTGTGTATAAAAGCGCATTATATTCTGCACACAAAAATCTAAATCAATACTGACCATGATCCTTCTCGAATAATGTTCACTGAATATATCTGGTTTAGCTTTAAATAAGTTTCCTGGCGCAATCTGCCATCATTGTTCGCAATCTTGCCTCGCAATGTTGGTCACAAGAATTTGTTAATAATTTGTGCATAATTTAATTCGATTACGAGCAAAAAAAAATGTCTATGCACCTATGCTAACCGAAAAACAAATTGTATTATCAAAGAAAAATTAACTTTTAACCTAAAATTTGTTATATTTCTGTTTAACAAGACCATTATTTTTATGTTTTTTTCCGCATCAAATTTTTTTCATAAAAAATTATATTTTCAAAAACACCAACGATAATGATAACTACCTAGAAATTAAGACCTCGTAAAAAGTGCCATTGCTCACTTTCTTTATTAGGCATACTAGTATGCGCTATGCCCTCTTAGAAGGTGCGTGGGTTAGACTTTGCAGGTGATAGGCTGTCAGGGCAGAGTCAATCGGAAGTTTTGTAAAGATCCTGAGCAAGCCGAATACGAGCAACAATAAAGCGTGCCTCAAAATTACCGCTAATAAAAAAATTGTGGACGAATATTCGCACACTTACAATTAATTTATATTTTTGAAATGAAAGGAACTGTCTAATTTAATCTTCAGTTTTAAGTTATTGTATTAAAATAATACAAAACTTTCCCAAGAGATAAAAAAAAAAGATTTATCTAAGTATTGAATTAAATATTATTTTAGTGATAATAGTATGAAATAAATACGAAAAAAGTTTAAGATTTGGTCGATGATAAAAGTTTTAGAATAAATAGTATTTCTGTATGATTCACAATTTGTTAAAAAAGAAACTTTTCTCTTTTTAAAAATTACTTAATTGTTTCCAAAGCTGCCTTATTTAGGGTAACCAAACTTCTTTCCTTGTATTAATTTATTATTCTTGAATGCATTACAAGTACAAAGTTAAACCCTCTAATAAATGATAACGATTAAGATACCATGTAAACATTGGCTCTTTCTGAACACCAGAATGTTCATTATATTGCTAAAAATCTTTTCATTGACACATTATTTAGTTTTTCTCCCTAATTAAAAAAAATGAACACCATTTATGCGCAAGTATTTTCCATGGCTGTCATTCTTACTTCTATTGGTGAATATAATACTGCAAAATATATATCGGAAATTGTTAAAACGTTTTCTAATTCTGCGGTTATAACAATTCCTGTTGAAATTTCAAAAAGGACTTTGGTCCAATGTTTTCAACATCTCATTATAAAATGCAATGAGAAACAAAAGAAATCAGTAGAGCATACAAAGCTTGTTAGAACATTCTTCTTGCAAACCAAACATAGATATCGGAGTTTAAATACGTTAAGATATGAAGAAAAACGTCAAAAATTATTGAAATATATTTATATATGAGGCGTATAAAAAAATGGAAAGAAAGAGTGGCCAAACTTCTGCTAATCTGGCACATTTTTAAGTGATAATTAAAGGAAATCAATGTTTTAGAGTAAAATGGATAGATGTAGAGCTCGGGATTCAAAGAATAATGTTCCTCTTTTTATTAGCCTAGTTTTAAAGATAAGCCTGTATCAGTGACGACTAAGTGCTTCACTACCAAATCCACATGCATTTTCATTGCAACTTATTTTAAAACTTCTGGTGAAACATATCTTCCTGTGATCGTAATAGAAATAAAACAAAATGCAATGAACCAGCTGTTAACTATTCCGAAAGGTGACGTTAACTAGTGCTTCCAATCGTGGCTGGAGCGCAGGAAGTGTTTCGGTTCCGGAACTCAGTCAAATTTTCTGAAATCCGCATTCTGTTTGAAATTTTTAGCAAGTGATTTCAACCCTAACTCTTGTCGAACACAAGAGTTTGCTATGTTTTTGATCCTACACATGGCTGCGCAAAATTTTTGCGATATGACCATAATTCCCCTTCTGAATGAAACTCTTCTACGATCCTTCCTGAGCAATGCTCCCTGTATATTTTTGATCCAAATTTCAATAATTATTCTAGCATAATTTCACCCCATTATTTGCAATCTTGCTTTGCAATGTTGTCACAAGGAGCTTATGATAGACAGACATATGTACAACAAACTAAATCTATATTTCTTTTTGCAGAGATAAGTGCACAGTTCGACTGCTTACCTAATGGCGAACCAATTCCTGGCGTTCCTCGTCCTGAAATATCTTCTTTTTCTGACCAACAGCAATCTCCTGACAGGTCTGCTCCTCCTGCGGGGCCTTCTTTTCGTTCCAGGACCAGGTCTCCACCTACTAGGCACATATATCCACCTATAAGGCTTGCTTCTACTAACGGACATGGATATAGACTTGCAGAACTTCAATTTAAATTCGAACGTTGTAGATACACTTTTCCTGCGAATAATTTAATTCTATTACGCGCAGGAAGAAATGTCTATGCACCTATGCCAACCGAAGAACAAATTGTATTATCAACATCCGATGGCGATGTCTTTGCAATATTGGAGAGTAGTACTTGTCTTGCTGGAATATATAAATATAATTCCCGCCAAAATAAAAAGTCACGGAGCAAAAATAAATATTCACAGCAGTAGGATTACCCTATTGATCCAAGATGAAATCATGGAAACTCCAGTCGGCAGACATCGCCCGATCTTACTGAATTTTATAGTAGAACGTCTAAACCAGAGTCCGCCCCACCATTAGTGCAATTTAAAAAATCTGCCCACAGAATATTTTCATCACACTCTCGAGCTCTGCATTTCTCCAAAATTTGTATAAATATTAATTAAATTAAATATTAGAAATTAGCATATAAAATCCGAATAGTATTTATCATGATTGCTTTAATAATAATTTCTTATTTTTTATTTAATTTGATTGTTAGCTGCGCTGCAACATGTATCATTTTAAAAAACTTTATGATAACAATTCATAATATGCATGGAAATTGAAACGTTCTTATTTTCAATGAATTACTATTATTATTTTTTGAATCTTTTAATCTTCCATTTTTCAACTAAAACAAAAAATACGGATCCTACGAAAAAAATATTCATAAAAAATTTATTTTTTTTTTGTTTAATTTTTGTTTTATTTATTCTTGTAACTTTTTAAGGTGCACAATTTTTGTCGAATCATCTCTTCTCGTATCTGACATTGTTTGATCATAAAATTAAGTAACTGTTTTTCATTTAGTTTTTGTGTTATCAAAAACTAAATTTTCGATTATTTTAAACAAAATATAAAAAGGTGTTCAGGCTTCATTGATTTTTTGTTCACAAAAAGTTAATTGGGGATAAATTGCTAGCATTTTTGTCTAGTATCAATATCTTTCGATAGAATTTTCAAATCTTCAAAACAAGTTTTCTCAAAAATTTTGGAAAAGCTCTAACTTTTTTAATTTTTATCAAAAATGACTGGTTAAAGAATTTGAACTTTCTTTTTGGTCCCTCAAACAGTGTTCAAAAGCACTCTACAATACGATTAGTATTTCGTTACTTATCCAATATGCAAACGACGACAAAAACGTAGACGCCAGATACACTGACAGGCAGTAAAGTAAAAAAAATCCTAATCAAGGGGCCTTCAGGTGCCATATTTAATTTAATATAAAACACTTTCAATTTTTATGAAGAAAAACATTTTATCAGAGTCTTCATATTTTTATCCTACAAAGATTCATTTTCAATTGAATTGTTTAATTGTCAAACTAAAAACATTAAAATTCGACAAAAAAACTATTTCGTTTTCAAGCAAAAAAAATAAATATTATAAAATGGTGTTGCATTTTAAACTGAAAAAGGTGTTTTTTAAACTTAAAATAGCACATTTAATATTTTAGTTTGAAAATTGTTTTTCAACAGAAAAAAAATTGAAACAATTAGGTTCAACAAACATAGACAAATTTAGAATAAAATAGTTGTATCCTTGACCAAATAGATAAATTTTTGAGCAAGAATAATAATTTTCTTTTCAGAAGGACAAATTTTTATCAAAATATAATGTATTCATATTAAAAAATATGAATTTTCAACAGAATATTTTCATTTTTAAAACTGGAGATTGCGTTTAACCTAAAAAAAATCGTCCAATTTTTAATTTTAAAAAATTAGTTTTAAAGAAATAAGATGAATATTTAGCAAACAGATCTAATTTTGCACCCAAATAGATAAGTGATAAGAAAATAAGTAAACGGACCTTTGTAAAAAATATTGAATTTTCATACCTTACAGGAAATTGTAAGAAAAAAAATTACCACACGCAACTCACCAGGTCTCCAGTTGATATACATGTAGTCGCAGTGATATTCCACAACCCCTACGTTGCGTTCATTCTTTAAAGGTGTATATATCTTCTAGAGATCCGGCAAGCTATCTAAGGCGACTATTTTTAATCTGAAATATTTTTTATCGTTTTTATTGATGGAAGATGAGAATTGGTTTGTTCAAGGGGGCATGGGCAGCTTCTAGGAGTTTCAGAATGTTAATGCGGGGATAGAAATACCAACTATAGTCTTGAAATATTTTTCTGGGGTGATTCCTTTCAATTTTACATTTTTTACTGTTTCAGTTAAACTGGGCTAAGACTGGATTCGTTATAGGCGTAGTCCCTAGGGGTTAATTTTTCAGAAAAGCCTTTCTAGGAGCATATTGTATTTCAAAAGTAGCTTTTAGCATCTAAGAGTTGTTTTTTAAAGATTAATTTTTTCATTTTTAAAGAGCCCAAAAAGAATTCTAAATTCTGGCGCTGTTTATTTCTCAAGTTTTATTATGTTCTGTAAAGGAGGTGCTGGTGGAAAGCAACTCCACCTCAATCTCGGTTTTTTAAGAAACACTAAAAAAGCCTAAATCTCAACATTCGTATCCGAAAAACCTTTATAAAAAGCCAAATTTCTGATATTTTTACATTCAGTTTGAATGCATATTTAATTTTAAGGGAGTTTTTAGAAAGTAGGGGTTGTTTTCTGAATTCTTTAGATTTCCACTAGTGGAGGTGCTGTCCTCAAGTCGGTTTTATAAAAAAAGTAAAAAAGCCCGAAATCGGCAATGGTGCCCTTTTTGGGCACCATTGCCATTGTTTTTCTCTTCTTTCTTTATTAGGTTGTTTTGAATTGTTTTCTTGGGTGTCTTTTTTATTGCTTTATCAATTTGTTTGATTGTGTAATCGTTATGTATCAGGATTTGTTTAACGTTTTGCAATTCCTTTTGTACATTATGTTTATCTGTTACGGAGACAACTCTGTATACAAGGGAGTTAATGACCTATTGTTTTTGAGATGGGTGATGGTGAGAGAAGGCATGTAGGTCTCTGTTTGTATGGGTGATTTTTCTGTAAACTTCAGGTCCTAATGTATTATCTGATGTTTTGTAAACTAGGACTTAGGATGTAATCGATTGATGAAATCGAAAAACTTATTTAGTTTATTTATTCCACGTTGCCAGATGACAAAGGTGTCATCGACGTAACGAAACTAAAATTCCGGTTTCAGCTTGGATTGGTTGAAGATTTTGGTTTATAGATTTTCCATGAAGATGTTGGCTATTGCAGGTGAGATTGGAGATCCCATTGCTGCTTCTGAGGGTTGTTCATAGAATTGGTTGTTAAAAGAAATGTAAGTATTATTGAGACAGTGCTCTATCAAAGGCATGAGCTTGGAAGGGAAGTTTGCAAAAGATTTAATAATATCAATTGTATTAGAGACTGGTACTTTCGTAAAGAGAGATGTTACGTCGAAACTCACTATGATGTCTTGGGGTTAAACGTGAATCTGTTGTATCTTTTAGATTAAAGTCAAAAGAGTTTTGGACGTGGGTAACAGGGTTTCCTGTGAAAGGATTATGTTTATTGGCGAGGAAGCATGCTAGCTTGTAAGTAGGTGAGTTTATTGCGCTGACGATCGGCCTGAGTGGAATGTTGTTTTTATGGATTTTTGGGAGTCCGCAAAGTCTTGGAGAGGTGAGATGGCCAATCGCAGGCATCGTAAAAAGTATACTTAACAACAATATAACCTGATACCTCAGTTTGAGGTCAGCCCTAAAGGAGTGAAATGCAATGTTCACGAAACGTCAGCAAAATTCGTAGTTTTGTACACGATTGAAAACCGAAATATCTACTTTATCAGAATGAATCATCGTAAAATTATTAAATCTATTGTTAATAGTATAATCGTGATCCCCTTATTGTCCATTTCTAGTTTTAGATCCGTCGTTACCTTAAGGGATGCAGTAAAAGTGCTATCTTTGGTTCGAGACCCTGACTGCATTCGGTCATTGGCATTAGATATTTCGAGATAGCTACAAAAATCCTTTATTTGCCCAGTTCCCAAAAGTTCTAAAAATTTTGGGAACTTGTCATACAAGGAATTTTTCTAACTATCAGTAAAGATATATGACTGCGGTTTACAAAAATGGTAGAAATTATGAAAATCCAAAAATAAAGATCCTTTACAAGCTTCAATTTCATAGATTTCATAGTTCTTTGCAACAAAATACGCAAAGGGTATCTCGTATGGTTGTTTGAATTTTTTTCGATCCTGAATTGCATTCATTTATGGAACAGAGTTAGCGGAATATAATAGAAATAAGAGACTTCGAAATGGTGTATCAAAGTTAAGGCCACCAAAACCTTAATACGGGTTATCGTCCTCAAACTATAATAAATATAGAAATAAGGCACATCAGAAAATTAGATGCCGAAATTGAAATAAATTTTTTGAAGTTATGGTCATTAAGCAGAACTGAGACGTGATGAGGGACCAGCTATAGAGATTTGCTTCTTAAGTATGAGAAGTATAATTATATAATTATATATAATTTTATTTTATTTCATCCTTCAACTAATAGTGTACCACTAAACTGTTATTATCTTTGTCGCTATAGCCACTCTCGAGGTTTAACTGAATATTTTAGATCATCTTATTTTTGGGATATCGCTTGTCTGTCATTATTGTTCTTTATTTTGACTTATCGCGAGTTATAAGTCGACGTTTGTTTTTTTCATCAAAGCGGGTAAATTTCTTTTTTGTCATTTAGCCAACTTAGCCAGTTTATATAACTTTTCTTCTGACAGACAGCCTTCTGCTAAAATTCTTTTGATTGGGCAAGGCTATATTTTCCGACGTCTCCTACACCTGCCAAGCCACCTCTTCGTCCCAGCTCCAGGTCTCCTTCTACCAACTACATATCTCTACGTAACAGACAATTCACTTCACTTACCAGGCTTCCTTTTATTAATTTCAAAAAAATAGTTGTGCTTGTAACATAATAATAAAGATTCTAACCCAACAGTAGAATTTTTAATCAACCTAAAAGAATCCTAAACCAAATATGTAATCATAGATTTTTTCACAAATTAACTTTGAACTAAATATATTTGGATTTTCTTGATGCTTTCTGTTGATTTAATTTGCATTTAAACGAAAAACATAGTAAGAGGGATGAAGTCTTAAAAATAAAGGAAAGAAAGAACCTTCTAAACAAAGGGATATATAAGAAAGGCCTCGCAGTCTAAAATATAAAAAGGGCCATTCTCAAAAATCTTAAAAATCGCGAATGAAGCTCCCCCGCCCCCTCCTTCATGCATTTGAAACTTAAGTTTTAAAAATACGTTCTGAGTTATTATTAACGATTTTTTTTATTAGGACAATAAACTTTTATGTGTTTCATAAAATCTTATCATTTGAGCAATAAAAATGCAAAATCAATTCTATAAGACTCTAAAGATTGGCCAGAAATAAAAGTTTGTAATTATTAAAATTTTTTTGCATTGAATTTTTTTCATGAAAAACAATCTTTTCTTTTTTCACAAATACTATCTATATTTTACACGTATAGGCAATCAAATTGTCTCCTTGAGACAAGCTTGAAATTTTTAATGCATGCGATAAGGATTTAGATACCATATATTCACTGTAATTAAACACAATAGTATGCACGGAATACCCAGATTTTGAATTCTTCATTTACGCATTATTCAGTTTTCCTCTAATTGGTAAAGATGAGTTTCGATTACACTCTGGTCTTTGCCCTAATTGAGATTCTTCATTTTATTGGTAAATATAATACCATAATATATCTTTGATTTTTAAAACATTTTTAGCTTTCCGCGAATAACAATTTTTTTGAAGTAATTCGTATCCAGCTACAAATTTGTTTGTTTTTTCCTCCAAATTCTATTTGAGTTTATCCGAAGTCATTATCTGGAAATGAGGCCAAGCAATATTCTCTAAGGTTTAAGGATGTGTGTCCTTAGGGAAAACCAGGTGGTGTGCAAATCTGTAGATAGAAACCCACCTTCCTTACAAAAGTTGTCTTTTCGGCACCGGAACTAGCAGAATTATCTTTTTAATCATTACATTACATTACTTTTGGTTAGCACCCTGGAAATTGTAAGCTTTAGTAGGAATCCGAATTACCTGAAGGAAAGTGCGTGTTTGGCACGAGAGCCACCAAAAGTGGAAATGGCGTGAGCCTGGGACAGTGGCGACTAGGTCCCTCACCGCCAAAGCCCATCTGCATTTCATTGCAAGGCATTCAGAAATGCCTAGTGAGACACGGCCTTACAATCTTTTAGCAGCCCCAATTCTCTCCTAAAATGGCTACCTGTAATATTTAAGTAATCTCGAAATTGAAATCTCTTATCAAATCCAAACGATTTTAGGACGTAGAAGAAATGAAACGGATGTTTAAGATTTTTGTCTGCATTGCCAGAATTTCTCTAAATGTATAAAAGCTCACTACATTCTTTGATTTTTCTTTCAGGAATAAGTATACAGTTTGAGTGCTTGCCTAATGGTGATCCTATTCCTGGTGTTTCCCGCGGTGAATCTTCTTCTTCTTCTTCTCACAGACAGCATTCTACTGAGAGGTCTCTTGCTCCTGCCGAGTCTTCGATTGGTGCCAGGTCCAGGTCTCCTGCTAACTACATTGTTCCACCTGCCAGGCAGATAATTCCGCCTACCAGGCTTGCTTCT
>JAAAKG020010709.1:0-21038 GCA_010014905.2 Druon quercuslanigerum
AGACATTTTTTTCACAATCTTAAGATTTATGAATATTTTAATAATATTGATATAGACCAGTAGACAAACAAAATTAATATCTAAAATTAAAAATTAAATATTCCCTGGTCAATAAACCTGAGATCAATAATTAAAATATTATTATTATTATTATTATTTATTATCAATTTAAATCATTTAAATTTAGAGAGTATTTAAAACTTATTTAGCACTTACTGGTTGTTGGTCCCAATGGAAAGTTGCTTTTTCAAATACATAATTGTCTTCAAGAGGTCCGCCAGTAAACGTCGGAGGTGCTCCACGCCAATTAGCTTTCAGTTCCACTGAATTGTGTTAGAAGTAAAAGAATTTATCAAATAAAAATTTAAGAAATGCAAATAAGATAAAAATGAAAATAAATATTCTTTTTAACGTACAATAATCAAGTTAATGTTAAGAATTCCTGTAGATAAAGACAAGAATCTAACGACCAAATTTGGACAACCACCATAAAGTGTTCAAACGGAAAAATAATTTTTCTTTCTTCTTTTTCAGGAGAAAAATAATGTGAATAGTTTTTTTTTAAGATTGTAATAGGGACATTTGATGGTGGTTGTTAAAATTGGGTCGTTAGATTCTTTGCTTTATTTTCAGGAATTGTTCACCTTAGTATCAAATAAATTATAATAAAATAAAAATAATTGTAAATAAATTGTATTATTGTTTAATACCAGTGTGACCAGTGTTTGTCATGGTCATATTTTTTGGTAATTCATTAAAGTTTGTAAATTTCAGTTTTTGCTCAACATTTGGAAAAAGCCTCGTGCCACTGTACTCAGAATGTATTGGAGATTGATGTTTTCCCTTACATTCCGCATATTTTTTGCCCCAGTTTTGTGCATCTTTATAACTAAATGCATCTGCAAAAACAAACTGATTTTGTGAAGCTTTGTTTTAAGAAGCCATTACCTAAATTGTAACTTCTATAATTTAGTAATTTTTTTCAGAATTGATGCTACTTATTGTTTAATTATAAAACCTATGATCTCTCTGATGTTATTAGCTGTATTTTATAGTCTTATTAGCATTTATATTTCCAAAAAAAAGACATCTTTACGAATTGCAAAAAATTAAATCCAAATTTTTTCTCCCGTCACAAAAAATTGCAAAATTTATTAAAAACCTATGTTAAATAAACTTACTCGCTCTTAAAATTGAACTGAAAAGAACAGTCGCTATAAGGTGTCGCTGAATCATTTTGAAATCCCGCATATTCTGAAATTATTTTTTAAAAAATTATTGAAAATTTATTCTGCAATATAAATTTTAAACTCTTACTTCTTTTTTCATTTTGCCTCCAGATTCAGCTGTGAGATTAATGAATTATAAAATCTACTTACTAACCTTATGCTGGTATCAGAAAAGAGGAATTCGCTCTTGAAAAAATGACTTTATATAGATCGAAATGATTATTTTTCCTATTTTGTTTACTTAGAGTTTATTAGGCACGTGACTCTTCTGTGAATAAAGTTTCACATATTTCTTAAAATTCGTCGCATTTAAAATTTAGTGCTATCATCAGTGGAGGCCACTGGCTGTTTGCACTGCCATACCGTCCTACCACCCGGAGGAAAACATTGCTTTGTCTTAATCCGTCGAATTCTTCATAAATTTTCTTCCTACTGCCTACATTTTTTAATAAAAAATTACTATTTATGTTTTGAAAATAATATCAAAATAAAAGCTTTTCTATGAGCATTTTCTTTAAAAATAAAAATCTTTCAATTCAATGTTTAAAAGAAAATAACTATTCAAGATTTAATAATATTTTACTGTGGAGGACTTCATGACAGAACAATTATTTTTTTGTACTGCAGGCTTCCTAATAATTTTTTTTAAACTTACTTCTATTTAACTTTAACTATCTTCAACGCATTGGCAAATAATATTTTCTGATGTATTTTTCTGAGCCAGTCTGATCTACTGGCTCATAATGTTTAGGCTTTCTCTAGGATTTCAATATGAATTTTTGAATGACATGGTCCTGCAAAAAGTCTAATTATCAATATTGTGAAACTCTAGATACTTGGAATTCAAAAATATTACAATTTTTAGGACTAAGAACATTTTAACTTAAAAGAGTTTGTTTTCCATGCATTCCTGGTACAAACAATTCTTAAAAGAGCAGCAAATTTTAAAATATAAATTAATGCTTCTATCTCTAAATTGCTTAAAATATAATTTTGAAAATTTTTATATTTTTGTATTCATTCTCCAATTGAATTCTTAAGTGTTTAAAGTGAAAGAATGTTAAGCTTTAATTTAAAATGGTTGATGAACGTGATAAATTCTTTCTCAATTGTTCAATTTTTTTATTTCCTATAGAAATTATTCTTATTTCAACTCGAAAGTAGAGCATCAAGAACATTGCAAAAACATAATTTTGAAGAACATATATGGTGTCCAATCAATTGCTATATATTTGAGGGATAAAAAAATTTTAAACCGACCTTTTTTTTGTATGATGTGAATCATTTATTATAGTCTGCTAGTATTCTACCATTCCTTTAAATTTTAAAAATATACGCTTTTTGGACGATACCGATGATCCCAATATTTTAATTCAAATGTTCTTGTAGGAAATCAAAACTAAAACAAAATACAATACACATTAAGGTAGAAATCAAGTTTGAAATTCGTCCTCATAATAAAAAAATGTGTACTTTCATATGGTTTTGGTTGTAATTTATCGTTGTAATTTGTAGATTTCTGTAACAATAATTTTAGTTTTTCGTACATTTCTATGAACAATTTCCCATCAGGGATCGAAATGAAATTTTTTTTAATTGGAAGCTTATTCAAAATAGATAAAGCTGCTTTGTGATAAATGATATATGATTATTTTAATTTTAAAATTGACAAAATAAAATATTGTACTTTTTACCTTAGGTGATTTGAAATCAGAAGTGTTTTCTCTGAGGCTTTCTCTTCTATTTTTTTCTTAGATTTTTAAATATCTCTTTAGAATTATATAAAAAAATTTACTTTTGTGAGATTTTCTCGCACTACGAGCTATTTTATGGAAAACTAGAGAAAGTTAAAACTGTTAAAAATGTCGAAAGTCGAAAACAAAATTCTATTGAAAGGCACCGTATATGGACCCTGAGTAAACATAATTAATATAAAGTTCATTTATCTATTGCAACATAAACAAATTCTTAATTTTTCTTAAATTTTTTCAATCAATCACAAGGAAATATTTAAAAAATAAGAACATGCTAGGACATGTTTAAAATTTCAGAATAGAGAATTCTAACTTCTAACTTCTTTCCCAGTCACTAATTCAAACCATTAACTATTTCCAAATGTGCTATTATTTTGCAATTTATTATTGGAAAATCCTATGATCATCAAAATAATTTAGTTTCTAGTACTGGGAAAATTTCAAATTAAAGAGTTTTGAAAACCATTTGAAAATTTGAAACATTGTCCAATTTTGTCCAGCGCAAAATAAAATTTATCTAAATTAGACCAAGCTTATATGTACTAAATTATACATATTTGTTTTTACGTTAAAATTAACAAATTAAAAATATTTTAATATTCAATTCAGGTGATTTGAAATCATAAGAGCACTGTTTCATTAATGCTTTTGTGTTCAATCGAATTTCGTAATTTTTCTGTGGTATTGTTGTTTAAGGCGTTTAAAATTTAAAAATTTCTAATTGAGTCAGTGCGAATTTATGTTCTATGAACATTTAACGATTGAAAGTACAGATTAAAAAAATATAAATATTTAAAATTTATTAATATTTTACCGTGGGAACTTTATTATATAATAATAATTTTTTTATTCTTTAGATTTTAAATTAATTGTTTTTGTTCAAAACGTGTTTTTATCAGACATGAATTATTCCGTACGCGTCACCAAAAAAAAGTTTTATTAATATTTATTTTTTACTCTAATATATATGTACATAATTTTGATATTTTTTCTTCGATGTTATTTTGTAAGTACTAAATGCATAATTCTAAAAAATCTGAATTTTCGAGCTTTCAAGTATGAAATTATTCCCTTTTGAAAATTATATAGTTGACAATATTTTATTTTAAGTCTCTTAATTTTCAATTATTTAATTCGACCATTAACAATAAAAAATGTGATATTATTAATTAGATTGATAGTTCTTTGAGCATTTCCAATTAATGGAATTTAAATAAGCATTATATTTTGAAGCAGTAACAGTAAAATCTTTTCAATTCAAAGTAAAAAGATTGCTGTGTCATGTATGCTGTTGTGTTAAATCGAATTGCGTAATTTCTTTTGGTTTAATTTTTAACGTGAATGAATGAAGAATAAGTACATTAAGTGTGTAAATAATTGTTTTTTAATTTTAGGAGACAAAGACTTCTTACAAGTTTCAACATATTACCGTCGGGTTTTTTAATTTAATAATTTTTTAATAATTTTTTTCTGCTATGTTAATGTTCAATTACTCTAACTGCCTTAAATTTTTTTAATTTTTATTTTTTGTATCGGAAAATGATTTTTTTATTACCTTTTCTTTAAAGGAATATTCATGTAACACAAATAAATTAGTACGAGAAATTAAAGAAATAATTTGCTTGGGGTACTTATTTGATTACTGTGAAGCAAACATCTCATTAGAACAGAAAAAACGTTTACGAATAAAAAAAAACAAAAGAGAGTTAACAAAAATATTTCTTTACGCCAAAGAATCTTTTTCTTGACTGAAAGCCAATATATAATTTTCTTCACTTCAACAAATCATAATAATCAATAAGGGACCATCCATAAATTACATAACATATTTTTTCTTTATTTTTTGAGCCTCCCTTCCTTAATACAAAAAGTTGTAGTTCTTTAAAAAATATTTTGAGCTATGTCTTAATAAATGCAATGCAGTTACATATTAGTTAAAGTGCACCTGTTAATCAATCGGTTCATCATTGAAGAATGTTGCATTTTGTATCTATTAAATTTAGTAAATTTTAATTAAAAGATTTTAAATCAAAGAATTTTGCAATTTTAAATCTTCAGAATAAAAATATTTAAAAAATTTATTTTAATTTCTCATAATTTTTTATTATAAAAATGAAATATTGCATAGTTTAAAAGAAAAATCTTAAAAAAAAAAACATATTGTGTTGCAAATATTTTAAATTGAACTACATCTTAGAAAAAAGTAAAAAACTACATCATTTTAAATTATAAACATTCCAAAGTAATGAATTTTTAATTGCGAATCTTGAAAATTAAATAATTTGTAATTCGAGTTTATAAGATTAATTTATCTATTAGGAAAACTTTGAACTAATTGCTTATGTTTTAAGCCCATCTTATTATGATATTAAATGCCAAATAACCTTATTAATTTATGTTTTTCCTTCTAGTAAAAATATTTCTTTGCTGTTGACTTAACTGATACGTTTACTCTGAATTGAAAAAAAACCCATCTACATTTTTACTCAACTTGGAGGCGTTTGCAAGTTTAATTAAATAAAAACATTTTACGTCCTGAGCGCAATAAAGTTCGCGATCGAGTGAGCACGCATGAATGTGAAGTTTTAAGCGACGAATGGGCTGAGAAGATAGTTTCACGCGCTGGTGCCGTATGGTCTAGAATAGTGAAACAGTTGTTAAAATGACGCTCGTAAATTGCCGTAACTGTGCCTCAGAGAATGCGCCTATTTACCAGTTTTAAAGTAAGTAAAACTAGGGAAATTCCAGATATATTTTATTCGTGCATGATCTTTCTGGCATAATACAGTATTGTACTTTCCAGGCCTTTTATTCTGTTACATCCATGTCCATGTCTATTTATCTGGTAACTGTTAAAAGTAATATTCAACTTTGTCAAATATAGTTGCTTCTTCTAATTGGTACGAAACTGCGTGGATTTTATTGCTCTGACAAGCATCACCAGTCATTCTTTCTACATCGGCAGTACCACACACTTCAGATTCACTGCTAGCACTGATTTATCATTAGCCATTCTTTCCACAGTGGCAGTACCACACACTTCAGATGCACTTCTAACAATGTTTTCCTTTAATACTTTACATAGGCCCTCTATATCTTTTTTGCTAATTAGCGCGTTGCAACTTGTGCTTTCAAGAACTTTGTTTATTTTATTCCGAATTATTCCTTAATGATCCGTTGGACATTCATAACAGCGCATAACTGTTGTATCTCTTACTAGCCCGGTCAACCTCTTATCCGCTAAAAGCAAAGTCAATCATACTATGGATTTCTTCTCTGCACTAATTACACATGTATAGAATTGTACGCTTGGACTATGTATTTGTAATAAACAGGCCCTTCTCTAAGAATAAGTTTAGCAATTTATCCCCTTTTCCATTTGCTTTTGGATCACTGTCAGTACCTTTGCGTTTCACTCAAACTGATTTATTCATATATTCGAGTAGAATGATTCTTTCTCTATCATCTTAAGCACCAGGTGTACCATCAAACAAATTTCAGAAGGCATTTTTTACTTAAATACTTGAAACATCATCTGCGGCTTGGCATGCTACAATAAGTAGTCTTCTGATTCTAACTTTTATTCTAAACCACAACAATCTGAGAGATACACGTGTATAACTTTCTATATACTGTTTTGATCTTTCATTCATAATCAGACCGAGTCCTTGTCTATCATGCGACTCATTACCTATTTCCGACCGTAGATGAAGTCATTTTCAGTCTTCTTTTTATCCATCTATCCTTCTTTCTTTCAGACAGGGGAGGCAACCCTACATTAGATAATGGTCCTGCAGTAGATAACGATACATGTTAATTTATTAAAATTATATTTAAATATTTCACGCGTTTGTTTATTTTCATTTTAATGTTTTGTATAGAATAACTTTCTTTGAGAAAGTAGTGACGTGATGAAATTTGCCTTTAAAAATAAGTGTCAGAATAGTTATTATAAAAAACAGTTTTCTGTTTCAATAAATTGTTTCTAAAAGTGTTCTAAATATATCAAAATGAATGAAATCTTTCAACGTGCCATACAGGATAGAGTGTCCAAATAATTTAGTGAAGATGCTAACAGTGCCTGATAACAGGTCAATAATTTGATTGATCAACAGTAAAAAAACCAGAAAGTTAGTAATCTTCTGAATCTATCATTTGAAATACGTGATTATAACCTACAAAATATAAAAAAATTTCGTTATAAAGGTTATGAATGTATTTTCATTCCTGTTTAAAATTTGTTATAATAATATACTTGAAAAAAATCTCTTTACTCAACCGCGCACTTTAATTTTTTAGTCTTTTGAAAGACACTAACTTACAATTATTAAATCTTACTTTCAGGAAGCTGTTTGCATTCCTAATTATAATTTCTCGTTTTAAGCACACTTTAGGCAATTCTATTCATTTATTAGAGTGTTCCTAATTACATTAGTTGAACCGTAATTTAATAAATGTGATTTCAAATATTATTAATCAATGTCTGTTTCGTATTTTCGTGCCTTTGGTATCTGTTGGTATGTCTTTCATGAACCAAAGTTTAAATCCAATCCAGTCAAATTTAAACAAAGCATTCGAATTTTCAGCAAAATGGGTAATTTCTAAACCAAAATAGAATAAATTTCAACCAAGCAGAAAAGGGGGCTACGGTAAAGACGAATTTTCAATAAAAAAATGTAAATTTTCAATCAAAAATGGAATAGTTACGTTTCCAGTCAGGAAAATAAATTCTCAACTAAACAAAACTTATTTTTCACAAATTAGTTACATATAAATAAAGAGATCAATTTTGAACCAGAAAGCTTATTTTTTACCCAAGAAGATTAATTTTTTATAAAATAAATTAATTTGAAACTAATAAACATCAATTTTCAATTAAGAATGGAATAGTTACATTCTCACATAAGAACTTCAATTTTCAACTAAACCTAAAATTACGTTTTAACCAAATCTTTTAATTTTCAAGCATACGGATGAATCTTTAACAACAGCCAAATTCATTTTGATGAAAGTAGTACCATTTTAAACCATGTTTAATTTGTTACCAAAATAGAATAATTTTTCGCAAAATCTTTGCATTTTCAAGAGATTTATTAAGTCTTTAACCTACTCTATTTATTCATTTTAAACGAAAACCAAGAAAAAAGGGGAGGTTACTTTAAAATGAGAGAAAAAAGAATTCCTTAGAACAAAAAAAAAGTACATTATGTATCAAGGGCGTGAGAAAGACTATTTTGAGGAGCGCGCACTTGCCGCCCGAGCGAAGCGAGGGCGGAGGTCACATGAGGCTAAGTAGCCTTACGTCCTTGATACATACTATACTTTTTGTCCTACCCTCCATTTCCCTATTACTCTATTACCTTTTCCGTTTCTCTTTACCCTTTTCTTTTTAATCTTTTCCTTTTCAACATTTTCCCGTTCTCTTAACCCTTCTTCACTTTTTTTCCCTTTCATTTGTTCCTTTTCCCTTTCTCCCTTTTCTCTTTATTATTTTCTCCTTTTCCCCTTTTCTCCTTCGTTAATATTTTATGATGAACGGTTTCAAAGGAAAATCTCTTTAATTTACATCATATGCTATTACCACTTATGCATGGTGCAATGCAAGTATAGCGGACGTGAAGTTTCATATTGACCCGGAGGCGAAGTACGCATATACGTCGGACAAAAATGCTTTAATTTCCTATTTTTAAATAGGACTGGGGCCAGCTTCAGATTCACATGTCATGTTAAGTGGGGGTTCATCTTAATGTCACAAATTGTCACAAAAAGAAGCGATACGTATAAAATCACTGAAAATGGCGTCACGTAATGTGTGGATAGTCCCTTTTTGATTTTATGCGTTTTGTATTGTATAGACGCAGATCCTAAAATAATTAATTAGATATTTACTAATAATGTTAGCCGTGCTGGGAATTATAATAAGAATTAAATTACGGGGAGCAGCATGAGCTCAAGCGAAGAAACTTGCTAAAGCTTTCAGAGCTGAAGCGTCTTATATAGCCGGGAATTTAAACTACCCTCGAAACTTGCAAAAAGTATTCAAATAATGAAGCGGAACTCCAATTTTATGATTAATTAATTAAGCCAGTCTATCGGATTGTTAGCTTCTTCAAATTTCGCGGCTATTTAGGTTAGTAAAATATTCTTGTTCAAGTTTCCATTAACTTTGGTGAAATTCCATGGATGATTTGATATAGTTTGAAAATAAGCGTTCACTGTGAGAATGATCAAATTTGATTGATCGATTTGAGACAGAATAATTTAAATGTGAAATTCTCTTTCCATTCCTTTAGTGGCCATCCATAAATTACCTAGCAGCTCCAAAGTATTGTACTGAATGTTCCAGGATCTCAACGAATTACATAGAGTATCAAATACTTTGAATGATTTCCAAAAATTTTAAAATTTTCGAAATATTTTTATGTATTTTAGAGGATTCCAAAGATTTGTTATAGGAATAAACTGTCTTATTCAAAGCTGTAATCCTTGAAGTACTCGTGAAGTTTGTTTTGTTTTTTAGAATATCTTGTACTGCAAGTTAATGCTCGAGAAATTTATAAAAAAAATGGTAGACAAGAAAAGATTTATATAAATTTATTTCAAAAGTATAATTTAGAAGAAGCTGATAAATAGCACTAATTGCTTCAAAATGTACACAAATAGTTGCAGAAGTAACTAGCAAGAAATTTTTTATATACAATGCAATACATCAGAGAACTGGTTTCATAAAACTTGACGCAAAGAGCGAATAAATTTTGAGATAACAATTTTTAATCCACAAGGCATTGTGCAGCATTTCTAAAGCGAATAGTTGTGTATAAAATTTGTAATTTTCCTTATTTTTGCGAATCGCTTTTAAATATTATCTGTCATCACCCGTCGGTATCAATTCTTGGATGAAAGGTGGTGATTCCTGATCTGATTTTATAATCTTGTTGTTAAACTTAGCATCCATGATATTCTATGAGGCATGTCACTTTTAACAACTATTATTAGTGGATTGTAATAAGAAATATTTTAACTCTAAATAATACCTGCTTTAATATTTTCCTAAATAGTTTTATTTAGTTAATCTTGATAAACTTAAGGAGCTGTATTTTTTCATTTTTAATTTTAATGTGGCTTGATGTAAGTTACATTTCAGACAGTTTTCACTTTCTTTTTCTGATGTATGCCATTATCTTCAATACCTAATTTTATCTTATCATTGAAGTCAAATCCATTTTCATATATGTGATTGCCATAATCGAATTTTGTTAAGGGTAAAGCTTCGCAAAATGAAAAAAAGATTCTTGAATATATTTGTCTTTGAAATGTAAGTTTCCTGTTTTTGCCAGCCATTCACCATTATCCAAAAAAAATTATCGCTACTAAATAATCAAACTTAGGAGGATGAGTTTTAATGTAAAACGAATCTGTTATATCATCAGGGAATGGTGCCTTAGCGACAGTAGATAACCCTCCACAACCGTAGAGGCAGAAAATCCACAATTTCAATGATGTTCAGAATATGCAATAACAGAAAGTGATTAATGCCTTAAGCATACTAGATTTAAACTTATTTTTTAAAGAAAAAATTTAAATTTGAAAAAAATTATTTTCTATCTAGTCTGATTAAGGCATTAAGCACTTTCTGTTATTGAAGATTCTAAACTTCATCGATATTGCGGATTTTCTGCCTACACGGTTGTGGAGGGTTATCTACTATCGGTAAAGTAACATCCGCTGATGATGTAGCAGATTTGTTTTAAATAATCACTTGTACAATTAACACCTGGTTAAAAATTAGCCTAATTTTCTTGAATTAAAGTTCTTATTCTGATCTCTCCAATTGCTTAGTGGAAAAGCTCCTGACCGGAAATTAGAAGTTCTGTAGTTCGATTCCCAGTGGAGCGAAAAGAGTAGGCTCTTTTTTCAAGAAAGAATTTAAGGATGACTTATGTCATTTGTCGCATCATACTCGTCCATTTGTACAATAATAATTTATTTTGAGTAACATCAATTACTTGTATATAAGTAATGTTTTGATGTTAGGAGACACGCACTCGCTCGACCAACGACTCAGAAAGTGGAGAATCATCGATACTAATCATACTCTGCTTATAATCAATTTAAACCTCCTTCCATAGTAACCAATCATCATCCATAATTATCTGATTCGATAACACAGTGCAACACACAAAATGGAAACAACTTCTCTTTACAATATTTCTTAAGTACATCAGGAAACTAGAAAAGCCACCAAAGGATTTTGCTCGGAGACATCAATAAGGTAGTTTTTTTTGGTATCAACTGTATTTTCAATCAGACCTGATTTTTCGGAAATACGACATTTTTTATAATGTTTATACATCTTAAACCGCCACCACTTCACATAAAATTGGGAATCGCTTTAAAGTTCATTCAAACGACCGTCGGAATAAGTGAAAAAGTCTTTGATTGCTTAAAAAACATTTTTCCGAAACTCAGCGATGCTAAAATAAAAGCTGGTGAAGTTGTCTATTTAAATTTTTTTATATCTATGTTTACTGATTTCTAATTATTCGCAATGATAATAATTTTTTTTGAATAATCTTCCTACTTTAAACAGGTGTACTTACTGGGCCAGACATCAAGAAAATGATAAAAAGCGAGGAATTCACGAACGTACTGACATACGATCACCGGAAAGCATGGGACGCTTTAAAAGCTGTGATTGAGGGCGTTTTGGCGAAGTATTGAGCAGAGCCAGATGAAGTGAACAAATTGGTAACAACAATGCTTCAATGTTATGAAAACATCAACGCCTCCATGGCATTGAAACTGCATTTCTTGCATCATCACCTCGATGACTTCTTGCAAAAATTTCTAACCGAATTGGACGAGCAAGGGGGGCGTTTCCCAGGTAACAATGCCAATGGAAAAAAGATACAAAGGCAAAAAGCTGGACGCAATACTTGCGGAAGTGTGTTTGTGGTGTCATAAAGTATGTCAATATGAAGATGAAAACGTTAGTGACCTACAAAATGCCAGATATGGTAGATATAGTGGACACACTAAAAGAGATTTGCCTCTGGATCCTCTTTTTAGCTCAAATGATACAGGTTCAGAACATAACTTCGAATCACCACCAAAGAAAACAAAACCGCGACAGACGTCAACTTCGATGAATATCGATTGATATCATATTTCAGCCTTTTTTGTAATTTCATTGATTGCGAAATAAATTTTATGGTAAAAACAGAAGTTATGTAGAATAGTTCACATTCGTAGTACCAAAACGGTATGAAGGAGTGTTCCGAAGCAGTTGACGTGTACTAGAAAGTTGTTTGTATTGTTTTTGGGAGTCATTTCGCTAAAATAAGAAATGCCGAGTTACCGATACTTTAGACGTTTCCAGTGAAAAACATGATAAAATGATAATTTCCGACATTCAAGCAATTTTGCGGCAATAGATGGAGTTTATTAAAGTCTGTCTGTTTTACACTTTATTTCTTCTTATCCGCATCTACAACGTATTCGGAAACATAAAAACGCAATTCGAAACGGTTACCTATATAAACTTTATAAAAATTGTCTAATTTCAGAAAAATCAGGTATAATTGAAAAAAAAGTTGATACCCAAAAAAACTACCTTATTGATGTCTCCGAGCAAAATCCTTCAGTGGCTTTTCTAGTTTCCAGATGTACTTGAGAAATTGCGTAGAGAGAAGTTGTTTCCAGCCGATAACCAAAAAAATGTTATACTGTGTAATTTGTGTACAAGGAAAACATTCTAATCTGAGAGTCACTTATATAGAATTGCAGTTATATTTGTTTTTTAATTGTGGTAGCTACCAATAACTAGTTTAAGTGGTTTTTATTATCTGATGCAGAAACTTCATTTACTTGGACATGTTAATTGGTTATTCTAATAACCATTTGAAATACATTAAAAAAAAATTTTTTATCAATTTTATACACTTTTTATGCACAATAGCGTCAATCAAATTTAACGCCTCGAAAACTAGGTAGGTCCGGCTTCTTGCAAAAATCTCGAAACTGAGTCATCTTAAATAGAAAAATCAAAAATTTGTAGGAATGACAATGGCTATGTCCCCTATACATTTTTTTAATATACGTGCTAAAAATGCAAAATAGTGGCAGAAAAAATCGTGTTCCTTTTCACCGTCTTTAAAAAAAATATAGTAACAATCAAAATTTTAAAAGACACCTTATAGGGGACATAGCCAATGTACAAAATAAATAAAAAAATTCTTTAATGTATTTCAAGAGTGAATCTATTAACCCCGACAAATGCTACATCAATATCTTTATCAATAATCTCATAACAAAATTCACAAAAAGAGCGTTTTTTGGAGGTAGTTACTAGAATGAACCGTTAAAAAATAATTTATATTTTGTGCATCTTCTTTAAATTTTAGAACTGTAAAAGGAATATCAGTTTTTAAGGGTTTAATCTGTGTCTTTAATTAGACACTTTAATTGGCCTTGGAAACGTCAAAGGAAAACGTTTTCTTAAAGTTACTAAAGTTTCAAATATTAATGCAGGTAAAAATATTTTAAAAACGCTATAAAGTCTTAAGTTTAATCATAAAATTCTGTATTTATATAAAGAAAAAAATACGTTAAGGACAACTTTATTTTATTTATTTGGTTGCCGATTCATAGGTTTAATTAAAAATTCATCTCTTATCAAAAATTTGAAAACAATTTTTAAGATTAAACATAAGTTTGGAAACTGGAATTTTAATCTATCTGGTTGAAGATTTATCATTTGAGCTATAGATTCAGCCCTTTAGTGGTCGTTGGTAATTTATTTCTAGAATGGAATGTTCTACTTCTTGGCTAAAAGTTTAACTACTTTGTTAAAAGTACATTTTTGTTGTTGTTAAGGATTCAGAATTTTGTTTAAAAAACTCCTCTATTTATTTAAAAATTCAAAAACTTTGATGAAAAAAAATCTGTTTTGTTGGAAATTAAAGTATCAAGTAAAAAAATTATTTATTTTGTAGAAAATGCAATGCTTTTACTTGATATTTTAGAATTTGGAACAATTCAAACTATTTTTCCTGTTTTTAGAGCTTTTTGTTTTGTAAAAGCCTGTTTTTAATTCAAATAAAGGAATATTTTCTTGGCGTCTTTTTATGCGTTGTGGAGACTTTAACAATAACAAATGTATAGCGTCTGAAATTGATATTTTTTCAATAAAATTTTTTTAAGTAGATCAACTGTAAATATAAATTATTTAATCAAAATTTTTTTATGTAACTGCTGTTATTCGAGAGCGTGACACTTAAAAAAAAACAATTTTTAATTATAAAAACATTTCCAAATTATTAGACTTATGATTAGAAGCTTCTATTAAATTTCAAATCATATTATAATATTCTTTCTGTCTAAAATATTATGTTTTTAACCTATTGTATGCTTAATATTTAGCAGTGCTTTATTTATCATTAAAAATGACGAATTATGAATCAAATATTTAAAGCAATTTTAATGATTATATTTAAATAATTTTCATTTGCAATTGAAATTGCTTAATCTTTATGTATAAACAGCCTTAAAGATTCATTTATTTTGTAAAATTTTGAGTAAGCCTCGGACATATTTCGAAGTTTTAAAATGATTTAAACCAAGTTTGACATTTGGAAAAATTTCAAATATTATGAAACAAAATATAGATTTGGGAAGATTCTGCAATAAAATTTGTAAGGTTTTTAAAAATTTTGGAAAGTTTGAAGATTATAAGTTTTTTAAAAAATTTTTCTGGAAGAATTAAAAAATATTTTTATCTTGAAAAATTAATTTTCATAGAATGTATGAAGAGGTTTGAAAAAATGTTATGTTTATATAACAATTTAGCAATTATTAGTTTAGCAAAATTAACAAGATTCAAAAATACTCGAAAACTTAAAAATATTTTTAAAAATTTGTAACGAAATGTAGATTTTTTTATATTTTGAATATAAAAATTTGTAGCTGTTCGCGCATTTATAAGGTTTCAAAAGTCCACTTTCGATATTCGGTCGGGTGTTTTTTCAATTAAATTATTAGGGAGACAGAAAAAATAATTTTTTTTTCATAAATACACGCTATCTCAAGTCAGGTGTTACGTTTTATGGTACGAGTACTTAAAAGGAATCTGTATTATCATTAGAGGTAGTTACTGTCGATCAGTGTAGATATTATTTAACAATATGAAAAAATATAATTCAGTATTATCAAGGAAGTTAACTCTGTAAATAATGGAAAATATTAAACTTGATTAGTGACTATATCTTTTTTCTGAAAAATCTAATTTTTAAATAAAAAGAATTATTCTACATCTAGTTAGTAATGACATTAAGTATTTTCTGTCATTTGAAGAGTTAAATTGACCAATAGTAATAATTTATATTTTTACGGCCTCTGATAATACAGATTTCCATAAATCAGTCTAGATAAATTGCCCTTCATAGATTTGTATAAGTCAAATAAGAAAAATTTAATTAGTTGTTTAATTAGATATAAATATATACAATGGTCTTTGAGACCTAAAGTCCATGCTAGACTAAAAATAAAAGCACGTCCCTACTTGAAACTTAATAATGATAGAAATCATAATTAAATCAAGTTGACCCAAAAAATTTGAAACACTTAATCAGGAAATCGTTGAAAACACTTGAAAACGCCTAGATTTTAAAATCGTCCCATGAATCTCTGTCATGGGGATGAATACGGCACACGTTCTAGGTGTAATGTAACCCGTGTACTCCATGCCACAGAAGCTTGTCTCGGCAGAGGTCCAGAATAGGTCAGAAAAGGATGAAGAGGCCATCATGGAGGTCAAAGGTCTCCTTCCTCATTTGAGATCTTATGCAACGTGCGGGCAATATCATATCGCCTGATGCTGTGGCGCTGCGCATATTAAACGTTCCAGCCGAGTCGTATCTGATGCCATGTCTCCCTTGGCCAGGCGCGATCGGTGATTAACGAGCACACCCTTGGGGACGTATGTACGTACTTTGACTTTCGCTGATCAGACGTTCGAGGAAATCCAGCAATTCGATTGCCCTCCCTTTTTTAAGCAGTCTACGATCATCCATCAAACGGGATTTCCAACCAATTTAAAACGAACAGCTTCTTTAACCCTTGTGTGTAACTTCAGACCCGCGTACCTGGGTGGCCACCAGGGTACATTTTTTAATTTAAGTGGATTATACGAACAAAAATAGTTTGGTAGGAGCATCATTTTAAGATATTAGATATGTATTTCGATAAATTATAAGTAGGAGAACCAATAGTGGAAGCAATCAATATCCCACTTAAATTTGGTTTATGGATCTTTGAGAGAGCATAAGCTTTTCCAACAACACTATTATTAGTTTTTAAACGATATGCAACTCTATCATTAATCAATCTTTTATTTTCCGAACGGTACATTCAGAATAATATACACTTAGAATGGTACACCAAGTGCACGGGTAAGCAAAAGCTTATGCTCTCCCAAAGATCCGTAAACCAATTTTAAGTTGGAGATTGATTGTTTCCACTATTAGTTCTCCTATTTATAATTTATCAAAATACATATCTAATATCTTGAAACTAGTTTCGCAAAATACTAGTTCGACTTTTAAATATAGTTGGCAACTTAAAGATATTCTTAAAAACATCAACGTACCTAAAGCTCACACAATAGTGTCCTTGGATATTGTATCAATGTTTGATAGCATCCAAATTGATCTCGCTCTAGATTGCATTGAGGAAAAACTCAATTTAAATCGTAATTTGACAAAAATGACTAAGAATGAATTATTAATAATAGTGGGACAATGGTCGTGGGGGCTAAAGCACAGGCTTTGGACCTACTCTGTCGGCTTGCGGGTTCGATTCCCACCTTACACTCTGGAAGAGCCTCGGTGGCCCATGCGGTGAACACTAGCCTAGCAAGGGAGTTGTTCATCTCCGGAGAGTCGTGGGACCGGTACTGCTCTTGGCGGTTCGGAACCCACCTTAAACTGTAGGTCCCCCTCCCACCACCAAGTAAGTGTGTGGGAGGTGTGTTAAGGAATATGAAGAAGGTGCAAGAAAAATGTAAACCCTTAGGGGACACATTAGAAGCTTCCATGAATTATTAATAGCAACAAGAACAGTTATCAATGGTACGGTTTTTTCCTTTAATAACTAATTCTATAAACAAATATCAGGTTGCCCTATTGGCTCGCCTTTATCTTCAGTAGTTTCAGATTTAGTTATACAAGACATTGAAAAACGAGGACTTGAATTATAGACTTGAAACCTGTCCTATATAAGAGATATGTTAATGATATCATAGCAATTGTTCCTTCTAATAAAATTGATCTTTTTGTTAATGTGTTCAATAGTATAGAGCATTGCATTAAATTCACACACGAAGTTGAAATAAATAATATTATAAACTACCTCGATTTATAAATAAATAAAGTTCCAAATGGTGATTAACTAATAAATTGGTTTAAAAACCGTCTTGGTCTGGGCGATATCTTAATTTTAATTCAAAAAATTGATTTTATCATAAAGTCGGTTTAATAAAAGGTTTAGTATATAGATGTGTCCAATTAAGTGACATTCAGTTTAGAGAAGAAAACTTAAATCAATTAAAAACAACATTATTATCCAACAACTATCTTTTTCCTTTGGTTAATGAAATTATTACAGAACGCGTTCAGGAAATTTATAACTGGACTTACAGTAAAAACAAATGGATTAATGCTCACAATACATTTTATTTTAAAGTTACTTTACCGTATGTACTAGGTGTTTCCGAATGCTTACGACGTTCATTGAAAAAATTGCATATAAACGTTTATTTCAAGAACACCAATAATATAGGTAACCATTTATTAAAGATGAAAGACAGTGATAGCACTGGAAATTTATCTAGTGTAATTTATATGATAAAATGCAAATGTTCTGCCAAAGTTTACATAGGTGAAACTGAAAGAAGATTAAAGACTAGAATCGCTGAACACAGAAGAAATTGCAAAATTGCAATATTAAAATAAAAGCTCCGGAAAAAAACACTTATCAAAGACGTATTATTGAATTTATATTTATAAACAATTATCGCAATATTTCTATCAATGTACAAACTGAAATTTTAAATATCAATAAAATTTATCAAAGCATAATAGATTAATGTCATCTTTGTTAGTTTGAAATACACTCTTTTAAACAAGTAACTTTTCTTCAAATTTTCACAAAAAAATTTTTAAATTAATTCAGATATGCGCTTTCTCATCTGTTGATTCATGTAAATACGACCATTTACTTTGTTTACTTTATATACTGCCTTTAGCCTTTTCAACTTGCTTAAACACTTTTTCAAGCTCGTATCTTATAAATGTACCAGCTTATTTAGCGTTTAAGTTATTATACACACGAACTTTTAATACAAAATTATTCAGCCCCACCGTGCTAAGTGAACGTTCCGTCAAGCCGCTCTTTCAAAATGAAATGTGTGTCTAAACCATAATTGCTCGTTCAGCCAAGGTATGGTTGTCTCAGCCATTGATGAGAGTTTTTTGGATATTTGTAGAACAAAATGCGAATTTTGGTTTTTCCCTTAACAACATAACTACTCACTCAAAGCACGTTAGCTTCATCTATATTTTAATCATCAACACATCATAAACGTTTTTTTCATAGTGACGAAGACGTAAATATAGTTAGATAATGAAGCGAGGATTGAAATTTAAGAAAAATAACTTGAATTTTAGAATTCCAGAGGTTACTGGTGAGGATCCGGTACGCGGATTACATCGACAAATTCATGCTTATAATGTTCATGTTAATAATGTTTTTGAGATGCATACCCGTGAATTTGTTTTTGTATCTGCAAAGTAAAAAAAGGATGAATTTTGTTCGAGAGCATTTTCATCCAGCGATTATTTGACTTTCAAGCTTAAAATAATCTGCCAATTTGAAATAATTTGATCTTAGTTTTTTGGGTCATTTGTTACACTAAACAAAATGGCCGCGATATCATAACGACAGAACCTAAAAAATGTATCTAGCTACATGCAAGTGACAACTATAATTAACAGATGATATTTTCTAATATCATATTTCGATTTTTTTTAACTTTTCAAGTACTATACATCAGAAACCATAAAAAGATTGCATATAAGGTAAAAGACTCTAAGAACGTCAGCTATCTTGGTTTGATCTGATACATGATCCCGAATCAAATCATTATAATTCAAAAGTCAATCATTCATTCCGGTCGATTCAAATGCTCTTTATTTCGATCTTATTTTTGTTTCATATAAAAATAATATGGATTTTACAATCATTTGGAACATTTTTATTTTACTGTGCAGTTTGAATTCACTTTTTCCAGCAAATATGTTTAAATGATAAAGTAGATTTTTTTATTGTGGTTGTATTATAAATACCCTCATTCATATATATTTGGACCAGGGAAGAAGAAAGCTGCAGAAAGACAATCATCCTCAGCTTAAAGAAAAGATGTTTGGGTCAAAATTGACATTAATAATACATGAAAATTATTGTAAAATTGTTGCTTTATAGATGTTAAATACCTCTTTAAAATTTTGTTTCTTAACAAAAATTTTGAAGAAATTTCACATATATACAAACCTTTTTAAAGATTTTGAATTTGTCTGTTCTTTAATTCCTGATCTTAGGATGGTAAAAAATTTTCCCATTTTTTCTACTTTATCTACAGAAATCTTTAAAAATTGTAGCACTTTAATTTGTAACATTTATTGGTGGAACATTTAGAATTTGAAAACGTTGGTAATTTAATAATTTTAAACTCGCTTAGTCTAATGTAAACAAACTTATATAAACAATTTTAAATAAATGCTTTTGTATTGTATTATTATAAGCATTATGTCGGATTCCATTGACAAAGTTATTCAAATGTTTACAAACAATTTGCATAATTAGGGTAATTAAATTCAAGATTTTTCAAAAAGCCAAAGCTAAAATTCTTCTAAAAAATTAGAAAATGTTCATTTTTGCGGGAAGTTAAATTTTCCCAAAAAAAAATTAAAACCTAAAAAAGTTGACCAATTGAAAGTACGTTTAATTAGCAAAATTGGAAGCTATTTTATATTTAAATAATACAAGGTACACAGAAATTCCTGGGACTTAGAAATACTTCAAAATTAAATTAATCGTGCTTGAAAAAAATGCATTAGTTTTATTGGAATTTGTTTAATTTGAATTAATTTATAAAGAATTTCGTCATCATTAAACATATTTTAGACTAAAGTGTAACTTGTTCTATGATAGGCGATAATCCTATTGTTTAATGTTATTGTTCTCTTCCTCTAAAAATCTGGCATCTGGAAATTATTATAAATTTGTATCAATCGTGATATTATAAATTTAATAACAAAATGTCAAATAAGTTAAAAACTTTCGTCAAGTGTGGTGTGCGACGTTTCTCTGGCCTTGGTTCGCCAGCCTCATCAGGCTAATTTATTAAAAACAAAGAAAACACTACATATTGAATAACTATTTTCAAATGTACACAGTATAAATTAAAAACAAATTAAAACAAAATAAATTACCGTCAAAATTTAGTAAATTAAAAACATAAATTATTTTAAGGTGTCTAAATTGAGTTGAAACTAAATTGCACTAACCGTCTAAAGTCAACTGAAGAGACAAACCATTGTGTCGCTATAATATAAACCTATTAGTACATAAATTCGTCGATCGTACAATTTTAATTCTGTCTTATTAAAATTAAACATCTAAATTTAACTTCTCTAATACTGGAAAATATAATTTGCTAAGACCATGAATATCTTCTTTTTTATTAATGTTATCAGAATTGCTATTTATATAGATCATCTCTCAAATTATTCTTTTATCATAGTTAGGTTCTCGATCTATAATTTTTACATTGTCCCAATCAAATGTGTGACCAAAATAATATTAATGTTTAAAAACAACCAAGTCTGTTTTTTTTTCTTATTGATATGTTCGTTAATACGGAATTTTAATGATCTTTTTGTTTCACCAACATAAGATGCAGGACATTGCTTACAAGAAAATTTATAAACTAAATTCGTTT
>JAAAKG020010720.1:0-21037 GCA_010014905.2 Druon quercuslanigerum
CCACCACCAAAAAGGGTGTGGGAGGTGTGTTAAGGAATAGGAAGAGGGTGAATGAAAAAATGTAAACCCTTAGGGGAGACATTAGAAGCTTCCACTACAAATAAAATTTAAAATCTTATTTAACGTCCAATAATCAAACTAATATACATAATTCCTGAAAATAAAGCAACAATCCAACAACCATATTTGCAAAACCACCATAAAATATTCCTATTGAAATTTTAAATAAAGATAACAGGTTTTTCCTGAAAAAGAAAAGAAAAAATTTTATTTTTTGGAAAAAAGAGGGAAGACACATGGAAAGGCAACCAACAAAATCCCCTTTCTTCTTTTTTTTATTTCTTTTGACTATTTCATTTTTATTATTATCAAGTCACAACAAAAACATTTTTATTTTATTATTTTTTTAATAACAGTTTTTTATTGCTATTTGATAATAATAAAAAGAAAAAAAAGAAGGAAATCAAAAAGAGATAGAAGGGGATTTGATTGGTGCCTTCTCATTATTCTGTCCACTTCGGCTGCTTCGGTAGTTTCGGCTTAAATCGTGTTATGACCCTATGGCGTCTTGCGCACCAAAATTGGTGAAACCAAAATTGTGAACGCAAAATTTCCTGCTGTATCGATTGCCGATGTATAAATGGGGTTTCCATTTTTTTGGTAGGCCTTTAAACAACTTTGAAGGTCATCGCCAAGATCAAAATAAAAGTCACCATTGAATTCCTCATTGAAAGCTACTTCGAAAATAACCTGGATCTCCCTGAAAAATATCTTACCAGAGGAATATTCATCCGTCCCCGTTCGTTTGTGACACCCGTATAGAATTCTTTTACATGAGCAATATGTTAAAAACTTCGCTAATGAATTCAAATCAAGCTTCAATTTTGTATCTTGATTTCGAATATTAATAATTAGTTATCTTACTTATTTCCATTAGTTGCGGCGGTTTCTTTTAAAAAATATTGGATGAAAGGTGGATGAGTGTCATAAATATAAACACATTCGGATTTTTGTATGAATCTGATCAAAAAACAAATCGAATGAAATTTGATAAATGAAACTTATTTTAAAAAACTGCCCATGAACTATCACAATATTTTAAAACTGCTTCGTCATATATTAAAAGTATGTCATAAGAAAAACTGCGGGATTTCACCGGGAGGGGTGCTAATCTGAAAAACTGCACTCGCTTTCAGCGAAATCGCGATCAAATCGGAGCCGTAACCACGTTTCACGACTGTGAAGTAGGTAGTTACAGCATGTGACGGACTCTGTAAGATGATTTCACAAAAGTCCTGTGCACCCTGACGACACGGAGCGACCCAAGGACGACCGCTTTCAGGATTTTCCCCAAAAGGGTCTTAGCGTTCTGTTAACACAAAGGGATGCTTTTCAGGCTATGAACCAGTGTAAGCCTGGCATTTTCTAGAGTGCCCATGGCTATGATGTTTTTGTCAGCTGGTGCCGACAATCCAATAACGAACATCATTTGTTTCTCCAAGTCAAGGAGAACTATGTAAGACCTCGAGTGCGCAACAGAACCAATTGTCAACAATAATTACTTCCAATATATGCGGCACTAATCATTTCCCACAATTAAATCGATTTCCTTAGGAGCATTAGGCGGAGCATTATCCGGATGATTTAAGGAAAGAAAAGGTTAGCTTTTACGACATCGACTGATCTTAATCCGAGCTTTCAGGAGTGAATACTCGAGCCTGGTCCATTGTTTTGTACAGAAATGCTCCTATGCTCAATTCTATGTGTTTTCTGGGCATTTTAAAAAAAGGGTCCGGTCCATATACAACTATATTTGCTGTACCCAGAATAATAATATTGTTGTGATAACATCGAAGATTCAGTATTCTACGACCACCTTGACGACGTGAGATGTCGAGTCGTGGAACAGAAGACTTAAGGTGCATGCTATGATTCATGTACTTAACCTTGCATATCCCGATTTTAGAGGATCTGAGCTATTCCCTCCTCCATAGAACCACTCAAGCATGTTCTTTGCAGATACTGTTTTTCTCACCGAAAGTTCGAAATACCAAATCTGCCTAACAAGACGTTTGTATCTGCTTCGAAGAATATCCTTTATAGATGTCGCGTACTGAATACGGCTCTGTGGCACGCCCAGGTATGTATAGGTCTTTCTAGTGCTAAACTGCCGTATAGCACTTCTGCCTACGAGCTCAGGGTCTTTGGGGATGCTATTAAGTTTTTCTCGCTTGAAGTAAATTTGAGCTTAAAAGGTCATCCTGAAAGACATCTCTCTAAAAGGTAATGTTGTGCACATCAAGATGTGCGGATGAACCTTTAATCTTTCCAACAGCCAGTTGTTAGGTTCAATAGGAGTTTCAATCGAAACTAGGAAGGATGCTGCGTTTTAGCAGACTCTAGACTTTTCCTAGCGTCAGATAGGTAGTATCCGTCTTCTGCCAACAATATGCTGTAATATGTAGTCATTCAAAAACTGAATGCGAGACATGTACTTTCTTGCCCAGTCTATTTTCGTGATGACTTAAAGGGTTCGCCTTTGGGTATTATGATCACCCATTGGTTTTGTTTTACGGTTTGCATCGTCCAAAGCTCTTGCTACGTTATGAACAACACAATTCATTTCTCAGAGATCGGACTCTTTGAAAAAATCTCCACGAGTCACCATTTGAACCACCTCACCCAGGTGCTATTCAGCTCTCCACGCGGTTGTTACGCTTTCTTTTGTTGTTTTATTCCTTCAGGACCGCCCCTAGAAAAATTTCCGCGACTGCCAAATTCTGCGGAAACCCTTGGTACCGGGGACCTCTATCCATCAGCTGAGGACGCTTTTCGTGGGTTTGTCATACGCCCTACGGTTTGATTACAGAGCAATCGAAACCGAGTTTTAGTTTTCCGCGGTTTAGTCATTCCTAGAACTGCAACATTATATATTCAAATTGGAAACGGTTCAGGCGGCCCTAACTGTATATATTTCACCTCCTCCAATTTATTGTCAAGGATATTTGCAGGCAACCCCCGACACTGGAACTAAAATGAGAGTTGGGTGTGTGTAGCTTATCATAACCCTAAATTTTCCTATGCTTATGAATTTTAAACACTTGTAATTAATTATAAACCAACTAGGCGTCTGCCTAAAAACCGAAAAGAACCTTGGCATCATCTGAAAAATTTCTACATGATTAAACTGTTCTTAAGCAATCATATAATTTTCTTACTTTCCAAAAATATCAATGCAAGTTTTTCGTTCATTTAAAACCCTTTTCTAAACAATTTAATTATCTTTTATCAGTTTCAAACTTTGCAAAGTATTATAAAAAAATGAAAAATTCAATCAAAAACCCGAAAGCACATTTGTATTCAAGACATTTAAACAATTAAAACATTTTTTTGCTAACTTTAAACTTTGCAAATTATTATAAACAAAGATAGGGTCCGATCAAACATTCATAAACATCTACGGTTTGTCTCGGGAAAATCAATATGCTTTTTCTCTTTTCTTAAATTAGTTTTTAAACAATTAAATTATATTTTAATAATTTTAAACTTTGCAAACTATTATAAATAAATAAAGAATCTAACTGAAAAATTAAAAACAACTTTGAATATGACAAAAAAATTCTAAAAGCGCGTTTTTGTTGCATTTAAGAAAATTTAAGCAATTAAATAAATATTTCTCTAATTTTAAATTTTAAAAAACGTTATAAACAAATATAGGATCTAATCAGCTTGTAAATATCTAAATGTACTATTGATACCGAACTTTTAAGCAAATGCATTTCTTTCTATGGCTCTAAAATATCTTAATTCTTTTTTACCCATTTTTTCTAAAATTGAATAATTTTTTTAATGTTTTGAAATTGCTATAAAAAACGAAGGGTCTCATAAAAGACCAAAAATACCTTTGAATTTGACTAAGAGATATGCAAATGCACCTTCTTTATTTTTGGTTGAAAAACATTTTTTAAAGAATAAAATTATTTTTAATAATTTTAGACTTAGCAAAGCATTGCATATAAAAAGCCATAGGGTCTGGTCGGAAATCCAAAAATATCTTTGGATTCGTTTAAAAAATATTTGAATGCACTTTTTGTAAACAAAGATCTTTTCATTTTTTCGATCTCTGCAATTAAAATATTTGTTTATGATAATTGCAGAACTTTAAAAATTATGTAATTGTTAAAAAAAGTGAATTTAATAATGTTTTTCAAAGTTAGAAATTATTAAATAATGATTTCATTGTTTAAAAAACAGTTTTATTAAAATATAGAAAGAGCATTTAAGTATTTTGGATACTAATCAAAACGTTTTGCTCCGGGTCCTTTCCTGTTTTAATAACAATTTTAGCACGTTAAAAAAGATGTTATTGTTTAAAAATATTTTCAAACCACGAATTTAGGGGTTTTCGAGACAAATCGAAAGGTGTTTTCGGTTTCTCGATCAGGCGTTTAGTTTACTTATAATAAATTACAAAAGTTTGTAATCCATAGATATAAGAATCTTCAGGGCCTTAGTTTATCAGGTGTTAAACAGTTTAGTTAAGTACCTGATAAAATCAATAGTTGAGTAGGGTATAAGAATATTTCTAGTACACTCGGAACCAGTTCTGGACAGAAGAGAGATTTGAACTTATGCTGAAAAGGATTAGAAGATTACTGGAAGAAGAAATGAGATAATAAATAAGAGTTAAAGAACTAAAAATAGATTTCCTGAATTCTGTTCATCTAACTTTGGACCCTTTCTATATATAGTAGAAACGTCCAACCTTAAAAGTCTTTTACGTGGGTTCTTCGCGAATTTGGGCGATCGATTCAGTAGTGAGTAGAGTAGTGGTCAAGAGGTCGAGGACGAGGAGGAAAACTCCACAAAGAGGAGTGATGTTTGACTCGATAGATCTGAAGAGAGGGAAGATGCGAAGAAAAAAAGTAAGAAAAATAGAAAGAATTAAGAAAGAATTTTAGAAAGAAGGATAGAAGGAAGAAAAGAAAGATGGAAAGAAAGAAGGAAATAAAGGAGGAAAGAAAGAAGGAAAGAAAGAAGGAAAGAAAGAAGGAAAGAAAGAAGGAAAGAAACAAGGAAAGAAAGAAGGAAAGAAAGAAGGAAAGAAAGAAGAAAAGAAATAAGGAAAGAAAGAAAGAAAGAAAGAATGAAGAAAAGAAAGAAAGAAAGATGGAAAGAATGAAAGAAGGTATACGAGGCATAGAATACGAGGCCGTTCATAAACCTCGTTCCCAACTTTCTGTGTTTTTTCGCGCTATTAGTAAGTTTATTTGTCCATATACCTACCCAACAAATTTTAAATAAAATTGTTAAACATTCATCCAAATAGTTAAATTTTCAAATCAAAAGACTATTTTTTCGATACAGTTGAATTTTCAGCAAAAAAATTAAGTTTAAACCAAGAAAGATGAAGTTTTGACCAAAAAATTTAACATAATTGCTGAATTTGCCACAAACTAATTAAACTTTTAACAAAATAGTTTAATTTCTAACCAAATAGCTCAATTTTGAACCTACGAAGACGAATTGTGAACCAAGCAGGTTCAATGTCTACCATAAGACAAGTTTTTTACCGATACGTTCAAATGAAAAGATACGTTTTTAATAATGTTTTAACAGTTTTTGTAATCAGATTTCAATTAATAGTTGAATCCTTAACCAAATATTATTATACCAGACAGGAATAATTTGCAAATTTAGAATATCAATTTTTTTTTAAATTAATTTTCAAACAAAAAGTAAAATAGTTACATTTTCAGTTTGAGAAAATTTAATTTGAACTGAAACAAAAAAAATTAAACATTATACATTAAATTTCTAATATAAAAAAAATTCAATCAAAAATATCAATTTTAATCGAAAAATAGATACTTAAGTTTTCAGTTAAGAATAAATTCCTAAACAAAAAAAACGATTATTCAACAAAATAGTTCAATTTTGAACAAAAAAATGGATTTTAAACTGAAACGATGAATTTTAAAATAAAAAAGTTGGGAAGTTTCGAAAAATTAATTATCAGCTAAAAAAACGAAATTTTAACAAAAAAGTAAAGTTTCAACCCAGGAAATGAATTTTTAACTGAAATGATATATTTTCAATAAAAGTCTAAATTTTCAACCAAAAATGGAATAATTTTATTTTTACTTCAAAAAAATTAATTCTTAACAAAATAGTTGAATTTCTAACAAAATAGTTCAATTTTTAACCTACGAAGATGAATTTTCAACCGAGCAGGTTCAATTTCTACCATAAGGCGAGTTTTCTACCGATAACTTAAAATAAAAAAGATACGTTTTTAATAATGTGTTAACAATGTTTGTAATCAGCTTTTAATTAATAGTTGAATCCTTAACCAAATATATATTTTTCAACAAAAATGATTAATTTTTTACCAAAAACAGAGTTAAGTTTTAAACCAAAGAAGATTCATTGATAACAAGAAAGTTAATTTTCAATCAAGAAAGATCAATTTTTAAACCAAATACTTGGATTTGGAACTAAAAAAAAAGTTTTTAACCAAAAAAGGTATCGTTAAATTTTTATTTTAAAACATTAATTTTCAGTAAAGGAAAAGGATATTTAACTAGCTGAACTTAACCAAAAAAGACGGACGTTTAATAAAAGAGTTGAATCCTTATCACAAAAGATGAATTTTTAATAAAAGGAAGAATAATTTCTACCCAAGCAGACAAATTGTCAACAAATTATAAATAAAATATAAATATAATAATGTAAATTATAAATAAAAATTCAATTGTTAAATTTAATGCTTATAAAATAAATTTTTCACGAACACTAAAGCCAATTGTTTAAAATGATATTTTAATAATGTTGTTAAATAATTACTCAAATAGTTAAACTGTCTACCAAAATATTCGAATTTTTAATAAAAAATATGAATTTTCGACAAAAAAGTTAATTTATAACTGAATTGTTGAATGTTCAAGCAAATAAAAAAAACATTTTCAACAAAATAATAAAATCCTTAACCAAAAGATCTTATTTCTCAACTAAACAGTTAATCTTTCAATGAAAAAGATTAACTTTTTACCAAAAAAGACAAATTTTTAAATTGAGAAAATCAATTTTCAAATAAAAATATTAATTTTCAACAAAAAGTGAAATAGTTACATGTTCAGTTTAAACACATTAAATTCTAACTAAAACAAAAAAAAAATCAACAATATATTATTTGTTAACTATAAAATATAAATTGTCAACAAAAATATCAATTTTTATCGAAAAATATAATAGGTCAATTTTCATTTAGAAAATAAATTCTTAAGCAAAAAAAAACGATTATTCAACAAAATAGTTAAATTTTGAACAGAAAAAAAAATTAAAGTCTCAACCAAGGAAATGAATTTTCAACTAAAATGATCTATTTTCAATAAAAATCTCAACTTTACACTAAAAAAAAATAGTCACATTAATGGTAAAAAACATTTATTATTAACAAAAAATTAATTTTAAACAAAATATATGAATTTTTTACTAGAAAGGATCAAGTTTAAATTAAAAATATCCATTTTGAACCAAAAATTAAATAGTCACATTTTCTGTTAAGAAATTGTTTCTCAAGAAAAAAATTTTAATTTTTAATGATATATATATAAATGTTTAACCTTAACTGTAAATTTTCACTTAAAAATATTAATTTAAAGCGAAAAATTAATTAGTTTAATTTTAATTTAAAAAATGAATTCTCAACAAAAAACAATGCATGTTCAACCATTTAGTTAAATTTGAAACTACGAAAATGAATTTTCTACTAAAACAACAAATTTCAATTAAAAGTGTAAATTTTTGGCCTAAAATGGAATAACTTCATTTTCAGTAAAAATTAACTTAAAAAAATGAATGTTCAAGAAAACAGATGAATTTTTAACTAGAAAGGATTAATTTTCAAATAAAAATTTCGATTTTAAACAGAAACTGGAATAGTTAAATTTTCCGTTAAGAAATTGTTTTTCAACCAAAAACAACAAATAATGAATCAAACAGTTAAAGGTTCAATTAAGAAAATTATTTATTAACTAAAATCAGAAATTTTCGAACAAAAGTCTAAATTTTTGACCTATAATAAAATAATTTAAATTTCACTTTAAAAACATTAATTTAAAAAAAAAGAGTTTTCAAGAAAATTCAGGAATTTTCAAATACAAGGGATCAATTTTAAACAATAATGACAAACCTCACAAGAAAAATTCAACAAAAGAGTTCAATATTTAACAAAATTGTTAAATATTCAAGGATATAGGTAATTTTTTACCAAAGAAGATTAATTTTTGTCAAAGAGACGAATTTTCATTCAAACAGTTGAAATTTGTTTAAATTTGCAACGAGAGAGATGCATCTTTAACAAAGAAATTATATTTTAACAAACTAATTCAGCTTTAACAAATTAGTTTTATTTTTGACTAAAAAAGATAACATTTTTACAAAATAGTTGCATTTTCGACAAAATATTTAAATATTCAACCAAAAGTTAATTTCATTGACTACTAAATTGTGGAATGTTCAAGCGAAAAAAGACAACATTTTCAACAAAATGATTGAAACATTAAAATAATTATTTCAGTGATTAATAGTTAATCTTTCAGTGAAGAAGATTAATTTTCTATTAAATAGGACGAATTTACAAATTTAGTAGATCAATTAAAACAAAAATTAACTTTCAAACAAAAAGCAAAATAGTGACATTTTCAGTTTGAGAAAATTTAATCTTAACCAAAACGAGAAAAAATTCGACATTATACATCAATCTTCTAATATAAAAATTAAATTTTCAATCCAAAATATAAATTTTAATCGAAAAATAGAATACTTCAATTTTCATCTGAAGAATAAATTCCTTAAAAAAACGATTATTTAACAAAATATTTGAATTTTGAACCAAAAAAATGGATTTTCAACTGAAATGATGAATTTTAAAATAAAAAAAGTTGGGAAGTTTCAAAAAATAATTCTCAGCAAAAAAAAATGAAATTAAAAAAAAGTAAAGTTTCAACCAAGGAAATTAATTTTCAACTAAAATGATATATTTTCAATAAAAATCTAAACTTTCAACAAAAAATGGACTATTTTTATGTTTACTTCAAAAAAATTGATTCTTAAAAAAAATTAAGTTTTAAACAAAATGCATGAATTTTCAACTAGAAAGGATCAAGTTTCAATCAAAAATAGAAATTTTCAACCAAAAATGAAATGTTCACATTTTTGGTCAAGAAATTGTTTCTGAAAAATAAATATTTTTAAACGAAATACATCAATTTTCAACTATAAAATAGAAAATTTCAATTAAAAATATCAATTTTCAACCAAGAATGAAATGGTCACATTTTCTGTTAAGAACTAGTTTCTCAACAAAAATTTAATTGTTGACGAAGTGCATCAGTTTTCAAATATACAATATAAATTTTCAGTTAAACATATCAATTTCAAACCAAAAATGGAATAGTTAAATTCGCCGTTAAGAAATTAATTCTCAGCAAAAAAAACGCAATTTTAATAAAAAAGTAAAGTTTCAACCAAGCAAATTAATTTTCAACTAAAATGATATATTTTCCATAAAAATCTACATTTTGAACTAAAAATGGAATATTTTTATTTTTACTTCAAAAAAATTAATCCTTGACAAAAAATTAGTTTTAAATAAAATGCATGAATTTTCAACTAGAAAGGATCAAGTTTGAATTATAAATATAAATTTTCAACCAAAAATGAAATAGTCACATTTTCGGTGAAGAAATTGTTTCTGAAAAATAAATATTTTTAAACGAAATACATCAATTTTCAACTATAAAATAGAAATTTTCAATTAAAAATATCTATTTTCAACCCTAAATGAAATCGTCACATTTTCTGTTAAGAACTAGTTTTTCAACAAAAAAATATAATTTTTGACGAAATGCATCAATTTTCAAATATAAAATTAAAATTTTCAGTTAAGAATATCAATTTTAAACCAAAAATAGAATAGTGAAACTTGCCATTAAAAATTAATTCTCAGCGAAAAACAACGAATATTTAACCAAATAGTTACATTTTCAACTACGAAAATAAATTTTCAACTGAAATAATGAATGTTCAATTAAAAGTGTAAATTTTCGACTTAAAATGGAATAATTTAATTTTCCGTTAGAAAAATAAATTTCAAAAAAAAAAAAAATGAATTTGCAAGAAAATTCATGAATTTTCAACTTGAAGAGATCAATTTTGAACAAGAATGATGAACCTCAGAAGAAAAGTTCAACGAAAGAGTTCAATAATAAACAAAATAGTTGAATATTCAAGGAAATAGATAATTTTTTAACGAAGAAGATTAATTTTTGCCAAAGAGACGCATATTCATTCAAAGCTTTGAATTTTCAAGTAAAAAAAGATATATTATAAGTCACATATTTTGAAAGAAGAAACATAAATTTGTAACGAAAGATATGTATCTTTAACCAAAAAGGGAACTTTTAACATAGCAGTTCAGGTTTCAAGAAATTATTTTTGTTTTTGACTAAAAAAGATGACATTTTAACAAAATAGTTGCATATTTAACCAAATAATTAAATATTCAACCAAACAGTATAATTTTTCAACCCAGTAAGATAAATTCCTTATAATATATAATAGTAGAATCATTTAAACGCAAAACAAGAAAAAAGAAATAGGGGAAAAGATAAATTAAAAAAGGGGATTATTGTACTCTATCGTTTCAGTGCCATCTTTCGCAAACTTTTTTTACAAATGTATCATCAGGAATAGTGCTGGTCGTTATCTAAGTGTGAAACGTTAGTTTCTGGGCGGCTCCTAAGTAAACAAGAAAAGGAAGATAGATCGCAGGAGAGAAAGAATGGAAGAAGGAAAGAAAGTTGAAAAAAAAACAATGAAGGTGATGAGAGAATGAAAGAAAGATGAAAAGAAAGACGGAAAGACGGAAAGAAAAAAAAAGGAATAAGGAAAGAAGGAAAGAAAGAAGGAAAAGGAGGAAAAGAAGATACAAGAGTATCCGCACTGAGGGGTGGGAAGATAGGACGCAGAGCTGAAGGTGAGGCAGAGGCTGTGCAGAGGGAAGAAACTGAAGAAACTGTCGGCATGGTAGCGGCTGAACCACTCGAGCGACCTGTGGCGACAACGGCACGAGTTCCCCGGGTAGGGGAAGTCAAGAGAACGGTCATTGCCACCACCGCGCCTCGAGCATCAGCTAAAGTCTTCATACTTTTCGAAGGCATGCCTCCCATCGTGGAATGTTGTCTTAACGGCACGAGAGTCTAGAGTCTAGACTCTGGCCGGCCAGTTTTACACCAAGAGAGGCTCCCCGAGGATGTGGTACGGGTACGCGATGCGATTGCCGATACTAGAATAGAGCACAGTGGCGCTGCAGAACCGACGGTGTATTCACGGTGGTGCCTTCGGTCAGTACCTGCCGATCTTCCGCCATCCTCAACCCGCACACGAGGATCAGTCGGTTTTCACCCGGTCCCACGACCGGGCCACTTTAAAGTCCCCTTGCACCACTTCAGAGATAGATCCTTTTCAATCACTTGAAACAAATTACGAGTCAAGTTTAAACTAGTTGCGACCAGTTTCTGCCGATTCCAAACAAGTTTTGCAACAACTTATTCCGGACATTTAGTATCAATTTTAAACAAGTTGGGACCGTCTCTTATCCGAAATTGGGGCAGAGGTTTGTAACAAGTTGGGACCACCTTTTAAACTAAATTGGGGCGCTAAGTTTCGTTAATCGTGTCGAGACCAAGTTCAAGGTCGAAGATCGGCATTTGGAAAAGAAGTGCAAGAATTTCCTCTGTGGAAGTTCCAACTTTGAGGAGAAATTTTCGGGAGTGAAAGGCCTCAGAGAGAGGAAGGGTTGTGGGGTAAAAGTTACGAGAGTGGGCGGAAAGGAAGAGAGAGAGAGAGAAGATCTGGAGAACGAGGGGATGAATCTGATCGTTCGTCTTTATTCGTCCTAGTCGCCGGCTCTTGCCATTATCTGTCAAGGTAAGGCTGCGTGATTATATTCTGTCTCAAGGTCAACGGGAACATATATCTATAAAAATCTACAGTCGTACTTTATACAGGGTGAGTCCCTCATGGTGAACGCAGGAGCTTATCAGGGATTTCGCATTTGAAAAGATATTATTGGGTGGCCTTGGGATGACAAGGTGTACTTTTGCTGCCTTGGAAAAAGATAAGTTTTTTAGTCAGAGGTTGGATGAAGATGGGTGAAGGGTCTTAAGAGAGTTTTAGTTTCCAGTATTTAATTATCTCCTGGGTAGTCAATCAACCGTATATAGAAATTAGTGAGGGTGAAATATTTTGAAGAATCATTTTAAGGATCACGAAGCATTTTTTTCTGGAAGATTGGATAAGGTAGGTGAATATTTTCTAAATGGTTAAAGATTCTAGAATTTAATAATGTTTTGGGTAGGCAATTTCAAGGATGGAGAAATTTTAAGGATGAGGAGGAAGTTTTATAGTGGAAAGTTGGCTAATGTGGTTGAAGATTTTTTAACCAGTTGAAGATTCCAGTAGTTAATAATATTATGAGTAGTCAATTTATCGTATATAGATATGTGTGGGAGTTAAATATTTAGAAAAGAGATTTTGAGGATGAGAAGGAAGTTTTTTAGTGGAAAGCTGGATGAGATGGGAGGTTTTTAAAAGAGTTGGAGTTTCCAGTATTTAATAATCTCCTGGGTAGTCAATAAACCGTATATAGGAATTAGTGAGGGTGAAATATTTTGAAGAGTCATTTTAAGGATAACTAATGATTTTTTTCTGGTAGATTGGATAAGATACGTGAATATTTTTTGAAGGGATGGAGATTCTAGGATTTAATAATGTCTTGGGTAGGCAATTAACCGTATGTAGAAATGTGTGAGGGTGAAATAAATGAAAAGAAATTTTAAGGATGAGGAGGAAGTTTTATAGTGGAAATTTGGATAATGTGATTAAACGTTTTTTAACCACTTGAAGATTCTAGAATTTATTAATTTCTTGGGTAGGCAATTAACCGTATGTAGAAATGTGTGACGGTGAAATATTTAGAAAAGAGATTTTAAGGATGAGGAGGAATTTTTATAGTGGAAAGTTGGCTAATGTGGTTGAAGACTTTTTAACCAGTTGAAGATTCCAGTAGTTAATAATATTATGAGTAGTCAATTTATCGTATATAGATATGTGTGGGAGTTAAATATTTAGAAAAGAGATTTTGAGGATGAGAAGGAAGTTTTTTAGTGGAAAGCTGGATGAGATGGGAGGTTTTTAAAAGAGTTGGAGTTTCCAGTATTTAATAATCTCCTGGGTAGTCAATCAACCGTATATAGGAATTAGTGAGGGTGAAATATTTTGAAGAGTCATTTTAAGGATAACTAATGATTTTTTGCTGGTAGATTGGATAAGATACGTGAATATTTTTTGAAGGGATGAAGATTCTAGGATTTAATAATGTCTTGGGTAGGCAATTAACCGTATGTAGACATTTGTGAGGTTGAAATATTTAGAAAAGAGATTTTAATGATGAGGAGGAAGTTTTATAGTGGAAAGTTGGATAATGTGGGTGAAGGTTTTTTAAACAGTTAAAGATTCCAGTATTTAGTAATGTCTTGGGTAGGCAATTAACCGTATGTACAAATGTGTGACGGTGAAATATTTAGAAAAGAGATTTTGAGGATGAGGAGGAAGTTTTATAGTGGAAAGTTGGATAATGTGAGTGAAGGTTTTTTAACCAGTTAAAGATTCCAGTATTTAATAATATTATGGTAAGCAAATTAACTGTATATAGAAATTTGTGAGAGTTAAATATTTAGAAAAGAGATTTTGAGGATGAGAAGGAAGTTTTTCATTGAAAAGCTGGATGAGATGGGTAAAGCTTTTTAAAAGAGTTGGAGTTTCCAGTATTTAATAATTTTTTGGTATAATAAACCGTATATAGAAATTAGTGAGGGTGAAATATTTAGAAGAGTCATTTTAAGGATAAAGAAGGATTTTTTTCTGGAAGATTGGATAAGATGGTGAATATTTTATAAAGAGTCGAAGATTCTAGAATTTATTAATGTCTTGGGTAGGCAATTAACCGTATGTAGAAATGTGTTAGGGTAAAACATTTAGAAAAGGGATTTTAAGGATGAGGAGGAAGTTTTATAGTGGAAAGTTGGATAATGTGGGTGAATGTTTTTTAACCAGTTAAAGATTCCAGTGTTTAATAATATTATGGTTAGCAAATTAACTGTATATAGAAATGTGTGAGAGTTAAATATTTAGAAAAGAGATTTTGAGGATGAGAAGGCAGTTTTTTAGCGGGAAGCTGGATGAGATGGGTAAAGGTTTCTAAAAGAGTTGGAGTTTCCAGTATTTAAAAATCTCCTGGATAGTCAATTAAGCGTATATAGAAATAAGTGAGGGTGAAATAGTTTGAAGAGTCATTTTAAGGATGACGAAGGATTTTTGTCTGGTAGATTGGATAAGATAGGTATTATTTTTAAAAAGCTGAAGATTCTAGAATTTATTAATTTCTTGGGTAGGCAAGTAACTGTAGAAATTTGTAAGGGTGAAATATTTTGAAAAGAGATTTTAAGGATGAGGAGGAAGTTTTATAGTGGAAAGTTGGATAATGTGGGTAAAGGTTTTTTAAACAGTTGAAGATATCAGTATTTAATAATGTCTTGGGTAGGCAATTAACCGTATGTAGAAACGTTTTCGGGTGAAATATTTTGAAAAGAGATTTTAAGGATGAGGAGGAAGTTTTTATAGTGGAAAGTTGGATAAGGTGGATGAAGGTTTTTTAAACAGTTAAATATTCCAGTATTGAATAATATTATGGGTAGTCAATTAATCGAATATAGATATGTGTGGGAGTTAAATATTGGGAAAAGAGATTTTAAGGATGAGGAGGAATTTTTATAGTGGAAAGTTGGAAAAGGTGGCTGAAGTTTTTTAACAGTTTTTAAGATTCCCGTATTTAATAATGTTATGGGAATTAAATCAATTGTATATTGAAATATGTGAGTGTAAAATATTTAGAAAATAGATTTCGAAAACTGACGATTAATTTGAGATTGACCAGAAACCACATAATGATATCAAAGAGGGAGGGGTTACATAAATACAGTGGTAAAAAAATTTGAAGACCTATCAAACTAAAAAGTTGATCAGAATTCAATTTATCAATCAATTTATCAAATTCCTAACTTCCATCTGAGAAAAATGATAATTAACTCATTTCCCCACTATACGTTAATGGTTCTCGAAAAATGAACCGTTTTGAAATATTTCACAATTTTATCTACTATTTGCTCAACAATATAATTGACTAAATAGGATCCTATTGAATTCTTGATTGATATGACACTAATTTGATTTATAACTAGGATGATTGATTAATTTAAAAACTACCTCCTTATTTCAATTAAGTGAAATCTTTATAATTAAGCTACCTAAGTGGATAATTTTGAATGATGACGAGAAAAATAAATTTCCCTCTTTTATTTTGATTGACGCCTGTATTAAAAATTTAATTTGAGACTTGAAAAAATGTAAAGCTATTTACTCGTATGATTTTCGTTTCTCCGCCCATCTTGTGTCATGTCACGTGCGAGGAAGGTAATTTTTACGGGAGCGTCGCACCCAGATCAACAGAAACCCGTATGTCGTCCACGATAGCGGTACTTGCTTGTCGGATAGGAACCTCGAGTTTGTACCTTGAGCATCTTGAGTTGATTCGACATTCTGCACGAAATCATTACACAATTATTTAAACGTAAAAGTCACTAAAAGTAACTGAAGAAATCAGTTTTTTATTTATAATAATTTTATTTTATTTTGAAACCGTTCTTTTATAAAGCTTGAAACCCCTGAAATTGTTAGGTAAATTTTAAATACCTGCAAAATTCACAAAATGTAATATAAAAATTAAGTAACAATGTTTCCTTTATTTGTAAAAGTATTTTTATATTAGAGGATTTAACTACTTTGTAGAAAAGTTCAACTCTTTTTGAAAATTCGTCTTTAGCTTTTGGTCTTGATTTTAAATTCAAATCGTTCTCGGTTAAAATATCAACTTATCTAATTAAATAATTTTTCTACCTGCGAATTCAACTTTTTCATTTTTGGTTAAAAATTGATCTTTCTTAGTTGTAAATTCAAGAATTTTGTCTGAAATTCATCTTTTTGGTTCAAAATCCGAATAATCAGGTTGAAGGTTCATAATTTTAATTAATTAATTAATTCATTCATTCATTACTTTGATTGGAAATTGAACTCTTTTGTTGAATAAATTCTGCACAATAATGTTTTTAAGGGAGAATTTAGCTATTCTATTTCTGGTTGACAATTTTTCTTTTTTAGTTAAAAATTATTTTTTTGTAGAAAATTAATCTTGATTGGAAATTCATATTTTCGGTTTGAAATTCAAACATTCTAGTTAAATATTAATCATTCCATTTGAAAATTCATCTTTTTAGTTAAAAATTCAATTATTCCAGCAGAAGATTCATAATACTAATTCAAAATTCATCACTCTTTTTAAAAATTTTCTACTTTTTGGTCTCTTTTGGTAAAAAGTTAGTCGTCTTAGTCAAAAAGTTAATCTGTTTAGTTAAAAATTGAAATAATAAAGTTGAAGATTCATATTTGTTGTTAAAAGTTCGCCACTTTGGTTAAAAATTAATCTAATTTGTTGAATTTTTTTTTAAATAATTTTTTTTTTGTTGACAAATTTTTTTTCGGTTGAGAACTCAACCGAAAAACCATTAAAAAATTCATCTTTTCAGTCAAAAATTCAACTATTCCAACTAAAGATAAATATTTTTGACCAAAATTCTTCAATTGGATTGAAAATTGATCTATTTTGTTCAAAATTCATTTTTTGTTGCAAATTAAGTTTTTTTACTACTAATGTAACTATTCCATTTTTGGTTAAATATTTATCCTTTGTATTTGAAAATTCGTTTTTTTTTGGTATAAAATGAATCTTCTTGGTGGAAAATTCATCCTTTTAGTTTAAAATTCAATTATTCTTGCAGAATACTCATAATTTTAATTAAAACTTATCTTTTTAAATTGGAAATTCATCTTTTTTGGCAGAAAATTAATATTTCTAATTGAAAATTTATCATTTTGGTTAAAAATTTATGATTGCCAGTTAAAGATTTTTCATTTAAATTTAAAATTCATTCTTTTGGTTTAAAATTCATCACTTAAATTAATTTTGTTTTGAAGTTTTCTTTTTTAGTTGATAATTATAAATTATAATTATAATTCAACTATCCAATTGAAAGTTAGTAATTTTTGGCTCAAAATTCGTGTTTTTTATTTTAAAAATTAACCTTAAATTTGAGAGTGAATTCCATTTACGAAAAGAAAAATTCTTTTGTCACAAGGGACATTTCTCTGAGTGCTTGATTGAAAATTCATCATTTCGTTTAAAAATTTAACTATATTAGTTAAAGATTCATCATTTAAGTTAAAAATTTAACTTTCGTGTTCGAAATTCAAATATTTCTGTAGAAGATTCATATTGTTAGTGGAAGATACAAAACTTTGTTTAAACATTTATCTTCTTTAGTTCGAAATTCAACTACCTAGTTGAAAAATAATGTTTTTAAGTTGAAAATGTGACTGTTTGTTTAAAAATTCATTTATTTTATGGAAAATTATGTGATAACATTGAGAAATTACTTATCCTTCAATAAAGTTTCTTTACAAATGAAAAAAACAGTTATTTAATTTTACATATATAAATAGTTCTATTTTTATGCATTTAGATATTTACAAAAAAACGAAAAAACATTATTTTTAATAAAATCGTATACATAATCTAATTCAATTTTTTAAACAAAGAAACTATCAATTTAATTTAATTAATAGTAGGAAACTATAAGTGATAATAAATTACAAATAAACTTTATTATTTTTATTTAATTTTATTTTTGCTCTCAATTAATGATTATCCACTATAGGAAGGTTTCCCCTAATCTGAAAATTTAAATTAACAAAAATATTCATTTTTGATTTTATCAGAGAAATTAGTGTTATTTAACACCATGAAACTGAAAATATCAGGTCTTATGAATCTTCTATTTCCTTTTCAATAAAAATTACCCACATGCTTGCCGTAATTGCTGTTAGATAGGCCCGTTAAAATGAAAGTGGCGCGGACCGCTATATTGAAGGTATATTCTCGGTTCTACGTTTTAAATGAGCGTTTGCATTCACGTGGCCTTTTGTCCGATTATAGAAAATATAATTTTTAGTAGGAATTTATATATCAATGGGGAAGGTCAGGATCGTGAAAGATTATCTCACCTTCTTAACGTTAATTATGATAAATCGGATAACGGTGCACGATAATATTGAGGGCGTCCATAATTTACATAAATGCATTACAGGTTCGTCTTCTAAATTCAGGAGGGAGCCTTATATAATAGATGAATCTTTTGTGAAAAAGGTCACACTACCAGATGAGACTTCAACAGGTTTTGTTAAGCCGGGGGAGGGGAGGGGGGCGCTGAATGTGACATCAAAAATGGAATAATAAAAATGTGAACAGCAACTTTTTTAATGTTTAGAAAAATTAAAATTAGTGATTTTATTTTACAAGTAAAGAATCTACATAGAGACTTTTTATCTTTTTAATCTCACCTTTAAACTAAAAATGGAATAGTCACATTTTTAGTACAATAAAAATTCATATTTAACAAAAAAATGAATTTTAAACAAAATACATGAATTTTCAACTAGAAAGGATCAAGTTTTAATAAAAAATATCCATTTTCAACAAAAAATTAAATAATCACATTTTCTGTTCGTGTTTTTTTTGTGTTGTTTTTTTCGTGATTTTTTTCGATTTAATTAAATTAACACTAGAAAAAAATCAAAGTGTCCTTCATTTGAAAGCTATTCTTTTTGATTCTTTTTAATTATACTATTATTTTGTTTATTTATTTATATTTATTATTTTACTTATTTAATTCTACTGTTATATTTCTGGTTCAAATTTCATATTTTTTTACGAAAAGATTAAACTGTTTTGTTGAAAATTTATTACACCTAAAATTGAAATTTCAACAAAGTTGTTAATTTTGTTAATTTTGTTAAACATTCATTTTTTCTTTATAGGTTTAACGATTTTGTAAAAAATTCTTTCTTTATTTTCTTGGCAATTATTTTTTTAACTGAAAACTGAGCTATTCTATTTTTTGTAGAAAATTGGTCTTTTTAAGTTTAAAATTTAACTTCTCTTCTTTCTCGTTTTACGTTGAAAATTTTTTCAATTTCGTACGAAATTAAATAATTCAGTTTAAAAATTCCACAATTTGTTTAAAATTGGTCATTTTTTTGTTTAAGAATTCATTTTGTGGTTAAAAAGTATTATTATTTAGTTGAAAATTGTATTACTTGGTTAAAAATTCAACAATGCTGTTACAAAGTAATTATTTATAGTCGAAAATTCAACTTTTTTATTGTGAAATTACATTTTCGGTTTAAAAATTAAACTGTTTTGTAAAAAGTTGTTCATTTAAAAAAGTTATCTGTTTTGCTTGTAGATTGAAATATTTTTTAGAAAATTCGTTTGTTTTCTCGTTTGGAAATTAAATTTTATGAACCTAAATCTTAAAATTTTAATTATTGGTCAAAAGCTGATTTTTTCTATTTGAAAATCTAAAGGTTTTTTTTCATTCGTCTGTTTGAATAAAAAAATATTTTGCTATAAAGTTCGAATATTTGGTTCAAAATCTAACTATTTTCTAAAGAATTTGCCCTTTTGGTTTAAAAATTGAACAGTTGGGTTGAAATTTTTTAATTTTTTTGTTGATAATCCATCTTCTGGATAAAAAATCTATTCATTTGTTAAAAATTTATTGTTATGTTTAAAATTGAGCCATTTTTTAAGGTAATTCTTTTTTATTAAAAATTGATTTATTTTCTTGAAAAATTCAAATATTTGGTGCAGAAATAGGTTTTTCTTGTTACGATTTTATGAATAGGTTTGAAAACCCAACTAATTTAAAAAAAATTAATTTTTTGGGACGAAAATTCAATCATTCAGATGAAATTTTTTCCCTATGGACTGCAAAATGTTTTCTAAATTAAAAATTCAACTCTTTAGTTATACATTTGTCTTTTTTTATATAGAACTATTTTTATGGAATTTTCTTTTTAAAATATAAATTTTTAGTAAAAAATTAATATGTTTGTTTAAGGATTTAACAATTTTGTTGAAAATTGCTCTTTTTTGTTGTAATTTCACTTTTAATGATCTGGATTTTTTTAAGTTCGTTGACTGTTTTTTATTTAGAATTAAATTGAATGAAAATCTATTTTTAACTGAAAATTCAACTGTCTACTAAAAACTTCGTAAATTCGTCTTAAAAATTCAACTATTTTTGGTTTAAATGCAATTATTTTTGGTTGAGTTTACGCATTTTTGTTTAAAAATTCGAAAATTTTGTTGAAAAATCATCTTTGAAGGTTGAGAAATTAAGTATTTTGTTCAAAATTTAACAATTTAATTGGAAATGCAACTACTATGTTAAACAGTGATATGCTTTCTTTAATAATTTAACTTCTTTGTTAAAAATTTATCTTTTTGGTTTAAAAATGCATCTTTTTTGGCAGGAAGGTAGCTTTTGGAAAAAACATTTTTATTTTTGCTGAAAACTCAACAGACTTCTACAAAATTCGTCTTTTTGGCTTAAAGGTTTTTTTATTTGGTTAAAAAGCAACTTTTTGTGGTTGAAGTTAATGCTTTTCATTTGAAAATTAGTTTTTGAATGTTGAAAATTTAACATTTTATTACAAATTCGTCGCTTTCTCTTGAAAGTGTGACTATATAATAGCAACTATTTGGTTTAACAATTAGTGGTATGTTTGTTGAAAATTCAAATTTATGGTATAGTATATACATTTGTCGAAAATCCAAATTATTTGTTATTTCGACATAAAATCTCAAACCTTTAATAATTTAATTCTATATGGTGCCAATACAATAATAATAATATTTTAATTGTTGATCTTAGGTTTATTGACCAGGAAATATTTA
>JAAAKG020010731.1:5887-21037 GCA_010014905.2 Druon quercuslanigerum
AGCATCCACGTAAAAGGATCCTTTTCTTGACATTAAGACATGGATAATATTTTTGAGGAGATCCTAAACTACAAAATGTCAAAGGTACAGAGAGTTTGACATGATCCAGCGTGGTGCCAAACAGTCCTCTATGGTTGCTGTAACTCTTCTCATCTGCATGAAAAGCGACATACGATGCAACACCGAAGGAAAAGTATCGTTTCGTCAACCTTTAGACATGTAGGTTATTGTTCAGGGGTTCCCAAACTACAAAATATCTAAGGGACAGTGCGTCCGGCATGATCCCTGAGCGTAGTGCCAAACAGTCTTCGAGGGTCCGTGCAACTCCTCTCGCGTCCATGAAAAGTGACATTTGGTCCCTCCTATATCGAAAACTGGCTTTTTTCGGACCCAGTATCTAAGGACTTTATTTGATTAGGATATTATAAAATACATTATACTACAGTTTTTGAATCTTCTGAGATTTAAACCTTAAACATATAATTTCAAATTGTGGCAGCAATTAAATAGTTTATATTTTAGGATTCTATATCAAAAAGTTTGTTATTTAAAGTATTTTTCAATAATCAATTTTAAGCTGGAGAACTTAAAAATATAGAAAAATGTCACATTTAAAAAATAATTTAATTTACATATTCAAAATTGTACGAATTCAAATAAGGCTACTTTACATCTAATTTGTTTCAAAGTGGAGAAGCTATAGGTTTATGTGGAAATTATTGAAATTAAAAATTAAATAAATCATGAAATTGTCTTCTTTTTGATTAAAAGACGACAGTAGCTAAATGGCGATTCTCGACTTATCGAGATCTCGAATGTTAAGCAGGGCGGGTGCGATTCGCGCTCGGATGGGTGACCGTTCGTTATTTTCACTGCGCCAACTACTATGGAGCTAGAAGTTTGACGTCGAGGTGGACACCTGATGATATCGAATATCAGAATACATCCATCAGTAATCGGCTGTGCTCAAGAGTTTTGGTTTTCTGCAGTTTTCCATTTCTCTGACCAATTTTTTAGGCGAATGCGAGCGCTTTTAATAAAAATACTCTCCTTATATACTTCTGGTTAAGAATCCATCGTTTATGGTTAAAATTTTTTAATTATTTGTTTAGAAATCAAATCATTTATTTAAAACTTTAATTATTTTGATTGGACAGCAATAAGTTTGTGAAAGGTCATCCTTTCCTTTGAAAATTTAAGCGTTTTGTTGAAAAATGGTGTTTTTGGGTTGAGAATTCAACTCTTCGGTATAAATTAATTTTTTTTTTAAATGGAAAAATTTGATTTTATTTTTTTATTGATTTATTACTTGTTTAAAAATTGAATTATTTTGATCAAAATTGAGAGAAATTTTATCTTTGGGTAGAACTTTTATCTTGTTTGTTAAAAATGCAACTGCAAAATTGCATTATTTTGATAAAAATTCAACAATTCTATTTAAAAGTTATCCTTTTTGGTTGAAAATTTAACAGTTTTTTTAACATCTCGTTTTAAGTTAGAAAATTCTACTATTTTGATAAAAAAATCATATTTTGATTTTTAAAATTTAACTTTTTTGTAGAAAATTCCACAATTTGGTTGAAATTTTTTTGGTTAAACTTAACTGCGTTTGATTTAAAATTTATTTTTTGGTAGAAAGATCAACTATCAAATTTGTTTAAAAGCAATTTTGTTAACATTTTAATTTTTTTATTGCAAAATTATTTATTTCATTTTTGGTTTAAAATTTCTCTTTTCTATTAGGAAATTCAACTATTGTCTGAATGTTTAATTGCTTTCTTTAAAAAAAAATTTTTTGAATATTCATAATTTTAGTCAAAAATTTATCTCTTTAATTTAACCATTATTGATCTAAAATTACCATATTTATTAGTAGAAAAATCAACTATAACATTTTTTGTTCAAAATTATTTTTTTGTTGAAATTTTGTCTATTTTATTGTTGGTTCGAAATTTATCTTTCCTAGATCAAAATGTAACTGATTGGTTAAATTTTCAACTAATATGTTAAAAATTGTTTTTTATTCATTAAAATTGTACCATTTTAGTTAAAAATGTAAATATTATGTTAAAACTTAATTTTTTTAAAGAAGATATTTTACTGAAAATCGAACAATTCCAGTTTTGACAGAAAATCGATCATTTTTAGATTAAAATTTTTCTTTTTTGTTTAAATATTCTTAGCAGAAATGTTACCATTTTCGGTTGATTTTTTATTTTTTATTAAGAAATTATTTGTTGTTAACTGAAAATTTAACTTGTAGATTTTTGGTAGCAAAATAATTATTTTTAGTTGAAAATTCAACTTCTTGGTTGAAAATTCTATTTTATTAAAAATTGAATTTTGTTTTGGTTGAATTAAACTATTCTTAAAACAAAATTAATATATTTGTTGGTATAAATATCGACTCTTACATTTTTCTTTAAAAATTATTTCTTTCGTTGAAAGTTTTGTTTGGAAACTTAACCATTTAATTTTTTAATCGAAACGTCTCTTTTTTCATTTATTTTTTTTTAAATTTATCATTTAAATGGAAAATACAACTATTTTATGAAAAATTAATTGTTTCTTTTTAATGAATTCTTTGACTGAACATTTAAGTTTTACATTTTTCTTAGAAAATCAATTTTTTTATTTGAAAGTCGTCTGTTTGGTTTGAAGATTCTTGGTTGTAATTAAGTTTTTTTTCATTGAAAATTTAAGTATTTGATCAAAATGAATCGGGTTTGGTTACGATTTTACTCTTTTCTTGAACATTTTTTCTTTTTATGGTTCAAATTATTTTTTGTTCACATAAAATTTAACTAGTTATTTTTGGTTGTAAAGTAATCTTTTGCAGTTCAAAATTCAACTATTTTGATTGAAAATTTTATTTTGTTCAAAATTTATTATTCTGTTGGTTTTCCTTGAAAATTAATTTTTGTGGTTCAAAACTTAACTATTCCATTTTTTGTTCAAAAAGTATATTTTTTAGTTAAAAATGTAACTGTTTTATTTAAAATTTGCCTCTATTGGTTTAAAAAAAACATTTTAACTAAAAATTACAGTTTTCGTAGAAAACTGAGCTTTTTAGTTGAAAATTCAACTGTTTGAGAAAAATTGATCTCTTTGGTTACAAATGTAACTATTTTGTCAAAAATTCGTTTTTTTTTAATAAATTTTCTAACTTGAAATTTAATTATTCTAGGTTTGGTATAATTGCTATTTTTATTTAAAAATTCAATAAAAATCAAAACTGATTAATTTTTATCAAATATTTGCATTAAATCAAAATTAAGCCGTTTTATTTGAGCATTTGGCTATTTTTCTGGACATAAATGAGAATTTTTTTTTTAACTAAAAATTTAACTATTTGATTTTTGGTTAAAAATATTTTTATTTTATTTATATATATATATTTTATATTATGTTATATATTTTTTACTTTATTTTGGTATTTTATTATATTAGCTTTGTTTAAAAGTATTGATTCGCTTTGTTTAATAAAAATTCTCCTTAAGTCTTTTTTTTGGCCTGTTTTTTGTCTTCTTCAAAGCGGGGGGGGGGGGCATAAAAAATGCGGGCAGTCCGAAATTTGAAACATTGTGAGGCCTGCTTCTATTGTTTTAAAACTATGTTTTTTGGTTTAATGAGGTTTAAATATTAACCTGAAATAAAAAAAAACAATTAATTTTTTTACAGTTTAAATATGTCTAATCGGTTAAACGTAAAAATTATTAAAATTGTTTAAATGTTTAACCGGTACAACGCGGAGCTTCTATCTAAAGCCAGTTATCACTTGGTTGCTGATATGCAACGGAGATATATTTAATGAGGTAATTAATCAATGCGATAATGATGCGTGTCAGTAAATTGCACTGAAAAACAAATTAGATATGTTTCTTATCCAATTTAATTTTATTGAGGTAGTTGTTGTGCCGAAATTGAGTCTCTGGAGAAAAATTATCTTTGATTTTAAGAATTGGAAATATGTTATAAGTAATTTTATTTTTCTCGTTAAGGACCATGTATTAATAAAGTCGATCTCTCCAATATATAATTTTCAATCTGGAGTTGGCCGTCTAAACTCTATAATCTTAAGTTAGTAGTATAAACTCTCCAATCTGGGGTTAGCAGTCTAAATTCTCTATCCTGCAGTTAGCAGTCTAAACTCTCCTATGTATGGTTAGCCGTCCAAGCTCTCCAATCTGGGGCTAGAAGTCCAAACTTTCTAATCTGTGGTTAGCAGTCTAAGCTCTCTAATCTGGGGTTCACAGACTGAAGTTTCCAATCTGGGGTTAGCAGTTCATAATCTACAATCTGAGTTTAGCAGTCTAAACTCTCAAATCTAGGGTTAGACGTCTAAACTCTCCAATCTGGGGTTAGAAATCTGAACTCTTTAATCTGAATTTAGCAGCCTAAACTCTCCAATCTGGGGTGCACAGTCTAAGCTTTCCAATTTGGAGTTATCAGTATAAAATCCGCCCTCTGAAGTTAGCACTCTAATCTCACCAATATGGGTCTAGCAGTCTGAATTTTTGAATCTAGGTTTAGCAGTGTGAACTCTTCAATACGCAGTTAGCAGTCTAAACTCTCCAATCTAGGGCTAGAAGTCCAAACTCTCTAATCTGTGGTTAGCACTCTAAACACTCCAATCTAATGTAAGCTGTCTAAACTCTCCAATCTGGGGTTCACAGACTAAACTTTTCAATCTGGGGTTAGCAGTCTATTATCCGTAATCTGAAGTTAGCACTCTAATCTCTCCAATCTGGGTCTAGCAGTCTGAATTTTCGAATCTGGGGTTAGCAGTCTGAACTCTCTAATATGCAGTTAGCAGTCTAAACTCTTTAATCGAGTGTTAGCAGTCTATACTATTTAATCTGAAGTTAGCAGTCTAAACTCTCCAATCTGGGTTAAAAATCTAAACTCTTCAATCTCGTCTTGTGCTTGCCCATAGCGCTACGTAATCTCCAATCTGGGGTTATCATTCTAAACTCTCCAATAAGTAGTTAGCAGCCTAAGCTCGCCAATCTGAGGCTAGAAGTCTAAACTCTCCGATCTGGGGTTCACAGTCAAAAGTCTCCATTCTGAGGTTAGCAGTTCACAATCTACAATCTGAGGTTGACACTCTAATCTTTCCAAACTGGGGTTAGCAGTCTGAATTTTCGAATGTGGTGTTAGCAGTGTGAACTCTCTAATATGCAGTTAGCAGTCTAAACTCTTTAATCTAGGGTTTACAGTCTAAATTCTCCAATCTAGGGTTAGCAGTCAATAATGCACAATCTGAGTTTAGCCGTCTAAACTCTCTAATCCGGGGCTAGAAGTCTAAACTCTCCAATCAGAGGTTATCAGTCTAAACTCTTCAATATGCAGTTAACAGCCTAAACTCTCCAGTCTGGGGCAGGCAGTCTAAACTCTCCAATCTGGAGTTAGAAGTCTTAACTCTTCAATCTGAAGTTAGCAGCCTAAACTCTCCACTCTGGGGTTTACAGTATAAACTTTCCAAACTGGGGTAACAATCTAATCTCTTCAATCTCGTCTTGTGCTGGCCCATAGCGCCACGTACTCTCCAATCGGGGGTTATCAGCGTAAACTCTCCAATATGTAGTTAGCAGCCTAAACTCTTCTATCTGGGGCTAGATATCTAAACTTTCCAATCTGGGGCTAGTAGTCTATAATCTGCAATCTCAAGTTAGCAGTCTAAACTCTCCAATATGGGGTTCACAGTCTAAACTCTCCAATCTGAGGTTAGAAGTCTAAACTCTTCAATCTGAAGTTAGCAGCCTGAACTCTCCAATCTGAGGTTCACAGTCTAAACTTTCCAATCTGGGGCTAGCAGTCTAAATTCTTCAATCTGGGGTTAGAAAACTAAACGTTCCAATCCAAGGTTAGCAGTCTATACTCTACAATCTGAAATTAGCAGTCTAAACTCTCCAATCTGGAGTTAGAATCTTAACTCTTTAATCTGAAGTTAGCAGCCTAAACTCTCCACTCTGGGGTTTACAGTATAAACTTTCCAAACTGGGGTAACAATCTAATCTCTTCAATCTCGTCTTGTGCTGGCCCATAGCGCCACGTACTCTCCAATCGGGGGTTATCAGCGTAAACTCTCCAATATGTAGTTAGCAGCCTAAACTCTTCTATCTGGGGCTAGATATCTAAACTTTCCAATCTGGGGCTAGTAGTCTATAATCTGCAATCTCAAGTTAGCAGTCTAAACTCTCCAATATGGGGTTCACAGTCTAAACTCTCCAATCTGAGGTTAGAAGTCTAAACTCTTCAATCTGAAGTTAGCAGCCTGAACTCTCCAATCTGAGGTTCACAGTCTAAACTTTCCAATCTGGGGCTAGCAGTCTAAATTCTTCAATCTGGGGTTAGAAAACTAAACGTTTCAATCCAAGGTTAGTCTATACTCTTCAATCTGAAATTAGCAGTCTAAACTCTTTAATCTGGTATTCACAGTCTAAACTTACCAAAAAAGATGAGTTCATAAAAAAACATGTAATAGTTAATATTTCGTTAAAAATATATTTAAAATTTAAAAGAAACATAGTTTAATTTTCTACCGAAGAGTTGTATGTTCAAATATATAGACTTTGTATCACATAGTTGAATTTTTATACCAAAAAAGTTTAATTTTTGTACAAAACAAATTTCAAATTTTATACTTAAAAGGTTTCAATTTTATACTAGGAAAGTTTAATTCGTAACCAAAAAGGCAAATGTTCATTTTTGGTTGTCAAAAATCAATTTTTAACAAAAACAAAAAAACGAATTTTTATACCAAACATTTGAATTTTTTCTACTGATTCTTGCATTTTTTGGTAAAAAAAATGAGCCTGTTTACAAAACAGTTACATTTTCAACAACAAATATTAATTATATTAAATTTTCAGTTAAAAAGATTCATTTTAAACAAAGAAAAAAATTAATTTTTAACTCTAAAAGATGAATTTTCAAGGAAAAATGTTATAATTAATATTTACAATAAAAATATTTCAATTCTGAAAAAAATTATATTGTCTAGATGCAGTTAAATTTTCAACCAGGGAAATTTATTTTTCACCGAAAAAGACGAATTCTCAACTAAATAATTTAAATTTTAACCAAATACTAAAAATTTCAACCAACATTACATCAAATTTTTTTAACAAATGTTAAATTTTTAAGCTAAAAAAAATTAATTTTTAACCAAAAATGTAGTAGTTTAAGTTTTAGTTTGAAAAATTATTTTTCAAAAAACATAAAACTAATTTTCTACAAAAGAGTTGAATTTACAACAAAATCCACTTGGAATCCGACTTAAGTGCGATTTCGGTTCTAATCCTAACTGGCTTTCACTCAAATCAAATAAAACTTTCGCTCGATCGAAACGTAAACAAGCAGAGCCTCATGAATTATTTTTGTTGGATTTGGCCGCATGACGCAACCTGATGCAACTAATCCGCTGAGATTGTGGGCCTGATGCTTCTTTTTACGCTTGACTGAGCACGGTCCCTCTTTCAGTCAAGTGATCTCAACATCAACAAATTCCGAGGACATAAGTTCCAGGAACAATTTAAATGGGAGTCACTTAAATGGGATTCCCAGTGTATTAATTTTTCTATTTATAACATAAAATACAGATGGAATAAATAAATGCACAAATTTTTATGTTTATTCAAATCGTTGAAAATTGTACAATTTCAAATCTAAAGCCTGGCTGATTGAAAAATTTAATAATATTTCATTTTTTCAGATTTTTATCCCCCGAATATCAATTGTACAGTTTTTTAAATTTAAAATTGTTATTGTTTGCAATCCAGAAAATTAATCAAAAAATGTTAAATATTTTTAATTTTATATTTCACCTTTTTAAGCACATAAAATTCAAAATTATTTGATTTTCTATGCTTTAAACTTAAGGTAAGAAGTTCAATATTTATATCTAAGCATTTAGGATGTTAAAAAAAAATAGTTTTTCTTTCTTTTTTTTTTTTTTTGAAGGATTAAAAAATAATAACAGCCAAGATAATTCGTTTTCTTTATTCACATAAACATGAAAGATTATTTTAAACATTTTTCAAGTTATTATAAATAAACAATATTTACATATTTCTTTTCAAGTTAAAGAGTAATGATCAATTTATTAAAATTCATCATCATTATTCTTTATGCATTTATTGTAGGCTTTTTCGAATTTTTTGTCTAAAGATTGGGAACAAGCAAATGGACCAAGACGATGAATTCGAGCAAAATCATCACAATTTATTTTATCATCTCCATCACAATCCTATAAGAATAAATTACGAAAAATTAAACATTTGTAATTTTGAAAAATGTAAAATTGTTAATCAAAATAGACTGCTATAGTCTAAAATATAATGCAAAAAAGTCAACTTAAAAAATTTGTAAATACGCATTTTTTTTAATTTAGAAAAAAGTTTATTCATTATTTTGAATTTAATCAATTCCTTTTTTCTGCATTAAATTTTTTTTTTTAGTATTAATTTCACGTACCTTTCCATATCTCTGCATGTAGGCTTCAATGGCACGAGCAGCACATTTCAGATCTTTTGAACAATTTCGATAAGCTGCAATAGGACAAACCAATTTTTTTTCATTTCTTTCACCACCCGATTCCTACCTTGCCGACATTTTTATAGATCAACTCAAACAAAATTTTTTGGAATTCAGAAAAATTTATGATGGTGAAAGCAGTCCTTTTAATGCCCTTTATTCAATTCCCCAAATTTTCAATTTGATATCTCATTTCATTTGGGTGTGGGAAGTTGAAAAAGAAATGTCGGTAAGGTAGAAATTGGGTATGCGACACTAATCCGATTCCTATAATACCGACATTTTTGTATGAACCGTATTAACTGACAACTCCCCACGAATTGAGATCTCGAGATAAAAGTTTACGAAAATAAAGAAAACGTAATTTAATTTTTTTATTTTTTAGTATATAAAAGTTCCGCAGTCCTTTTTCTTTATTTCTCCAAAATTTTCAGCTAGATATCTCATTTCGTATGGAATTGGTAAAGTAATAACAAATGTCGGTAAGGTAAGCATCGGATAAGTGTCACATTTTCCTAAAACCATGTAATACTTATCCGATTCCTATATTACCGACATTTTTTCACAGGAACTTTCGTCCAAACGCATTAGGAATTTTCGGAATGTTTTAGTTTTTGTTACATTTTCAAAAATTTCGAACCATAGAAACGTTCCTCAGCGCTTTTTACTTCATTTCCCCAGATTTTAATTCGACATCCCAATTCGCATGGACGTGAGTTTGTCAAAAAAAATGTCGATAAGGTAGGTATCGGGAAATTATTATATGACCTTAAGAGCACTAAAAGCTTGATATGCAAAATTAGACAAAAATTGAGAATTGAAATAGTATGGATTTAGCATGATTTAGATATTTACAATAAGGCTTTGTAATACAAACCAGATTGCTACGTTACCGACATTTTTGATCGATCAACTCACGAAATATTTTTTTGTATTTATGAAATTTAAGCCCAAACAAGCGTCCCTTAGTGCCCTTTATTAAATTCAAAAAATTTAATTTAATATCTTATTTTCTGTGGACGTGAGTGTGTCTGAGTTTTTCAAAAAAAATGTCGGTAATGTAGGAATCGGGGTAGTATTACATAACCTAAAGGGTATATGAAACTTATTCGATTCCTACTTTAACGACATTTCTTTTTTATCATACCAATTGCACACGAAATCTGATATTGAGTTGAAAGTTTTAAAAAATAAGGAAAAGGAACTAAAGGACCTTTATGTATTATTGAATTTTTACATTACCGAAAAAAATCCCTAACATTTTTTTGCGTACGAGGTACGCGCCTTGAGTTTACAAAAAAGGGTGAATTTTGTGAATTTTGGGCCCTATGCTGAATTTTACCACTGCACCTATTTAGGGCCCTATGTCAATTTTTAACCCTATCACAATTTCGGGCCTTTTGTATATACTGCGCCTTATATCAATTTAGAGCCCTATTTCAATTATGGGCCATTTATTAATTTTAGGCCCATTATAAATTATAGGCCCCCAAAAATATACATAGGGTCGAAAATGAATACATTTTCGACCCTATGTATATTTTTAGCTATATAGGTTTTGGACCCTAAACCCATTTTAGATATTATTCTGAATTTGGCCTCTACGTCATCTTTGGTCCTAATGTCAATTTTGAACTCCATCTTCATTTTTGGGATTTTGTCTATTTTCGCCTTGTATCCATTGTGGGCCCTATGTAAATTTTGGACCCTTTGTCAATCATAGACGATTTATTAATTTTGGGCTCTTTATCAATTTTAGGCCCAATATTGACTTTGGGTCCTATGTATATTTTTGGACCTATTTTGATTTTTGGCCCTAAAAAAATTTTGGGTCTTATTCCGAATTTGTCAACCACGTCTATTCTGGGCCTTTTGTCCATTTTGAACTATAACCTAATTTTGGGCCCTTTGATTATTTTGCGCCTTATATCAATTTTAGGTCCTGTGACAAATGTGGGCCCTTTCTCAATTTTAGGCCTTATATTGCTTTTGGACCCTGTGTCTATTTTTGAACCTAGATCGGGTTTTGGTCCTATATCAATTTTGGGTCTTATTCCGAATTTGAGAAATCCGTCTATTTTAGGCCTTATGTCAATTTATAACCCTATCTCATTTCGGGCATTTTGTCTATTTTGCGCATTATATTAATTTCAGGTACTATGCCCATTTTGGGCTCTTTCATAATTATATGGAATTTATTAATAGCGGACCCCTTATCAATGTTAGGCCTTATATTGATTTTGGGCCCTATGTATATTTTTGAACCTTGATCGGGTTTTGGTCCTATATCAATTTTGGGTCTTATGCCGAATTTAAGAAATGTGTCTATTTTGGGCCTTATGTCAATTTTAAACTCTATCTCAATTTTGGGCCCTTTGTCTATTTTGCGCATTATAATAATTTCAGGTACTATGCCCATTTTGGGCTCTTTCATAATTATATGGAATTTAATAATATCGGGCCCTTTATAAATTTTAGGCCTTATATTGATTTTGGGCCCTATGTATATTTTTGAACCTAGATCGGGTTTTGATCCTATATCAATTTTGGGTCTTATTCTGAATTTGACCACGACGTCTATTCTGGGCCTGATGTAAATTTTGAACCCTTACTTAATTTATGGCCCTTCGTCTATTTTCATCTTATATCAATTTTGGTACCTATGCCAATTTTGGGCCCTTTATCCTTTTAGGCCCCATATTGATTTTGGACCCTTGTATATTTTGGCCCTATATCGTTTTGGGACTTTACACCAATTTTGGGCCTTATCTCAAATTAGGCTCCTACGTCTAGTTTGGGCCTTATGTCAATTTTTAACCCTACCTCAATTTTGAGCATTTTGTCTTTTTTGCGCATTATATAAATTTCGAGTAGTATGCCAATTTTGGGCCCATTCATAATTATGTGGAATTTATTAATATCAAATTAGGGTCTTACTCGGAATTTGGGGAATGCGTCTATTTTGGGCCTTATGTCAATTTTTAATCCTACCTCAATTTTGAGAATTTTGTGTTTTTTGCGCATTATATAAATGTCGGGTACTATGCCAATTTTGGGCCCATTCATAATTATGTGGAATTTATTAATATCAAATTAGGGTCTTACTCAGAATTTCAGGAATGCGTCTATTTTGGGCCTTATGTCAATTTTAAACCATATCTCAATTTTGGGCCCTTTGTCTATTTCGTGCCTTATTTTCATGTTGGACATTGTGTCAATTTTGGGTTCTATGCCAATTATGGGCCATTTATTAATTTTTGATCCTTTATTAATTTTAGGCCCTACCTTGATTTTAGGCCCTATGTATACTTTGGCTCTATATCGGGTTTGGACCTTATTCCGAATTTGGCCACTATGTCTAGTTTGGGCCTTATGTCAATTTTTAACCCTGCCTCAATTTTGGGCATTTTGTCTATTTTGCGCATTATATCAATTTCAGGTAATATGCTAATTTTGGACCCTTTCATAATTATATGGAATTTAATAATAACCGGCCCTTTATAAATTTTAGGCCTTATATTGATTTTGAGCCCTATGTATATTTTTGAACCTAGATCGGATTTTGGTCTTGTATCAATTTTGGGATTTTTGGGTCTTGTTCCGAATTTGAGAAATGCGTCTATTTTGGGCCTTATGTCAATTTGGAACCCTATCTTAATTTTCGGCCCTTTTTCTATTTTGTGCCTTATATTTATGTTGGATCCTCTGTCAATTTTGGGCCCTATGCCAATTATGGGCCATTCATTAATAGTGGACCCTTTATTAATTTTAGGCCCTATATTGATTTTGGACCCTATGTATCATTTGGCCCTATATCGAGTTCGGAGCCTATAATAATTTTGGGTCTTATTCCGAATTTGATCACTACATCTATTTTGGTCCTCATGTCAATTTTGAACCCTATCATAATGTTGGGCTCTTTGTCTATTTTGCGCCTTTTATCAACTTTGGGTCCTATGACAGTTTTTGGCCCTTAATCAATTTTAGGTCTTATATTGTTTTTGAACCCTATGTTTATTTTGGCTCAATACCGTCGTTGGGCCCTTATACCAATTTTGGGCCTTATTCTGAATTTGGCCCCTACGTCTAGTTGGAGAGTTATGTCAATTCTGAACCCTATCTCACTTTTGGACCCTTTGTCTTTTTTGTGCATAATTGTAATGTTGGACCCTACTTAAATTTTGGGTCCTATGCCAATTATGGGCCATTTATTAATTTTGGACCCTTTATCAATTTTAGCCCCAATATTAATTTTGGATCCTATGCATATTTTCGAACCCTTTGTCTACTTTGGACCCTATGGAAATTTTCGGCCATAGGTCTTATTTGGCCCCTACGTAAATTATTGTTTTTGGGCCCTATGTCCATATTTAGTAGTACGATGCAGATTGGGATGAAATAAAAAAAAGAGGTTCAAAATAATTTGTAGCTGGAAATTCTAAACCAATTTTAGATTTTTTTTTAGAAAAATTTAGCACTAAATTTTCACTTTTTATTTTTTTATTTAAACTTTTATTTCCCTGCAAAGAGTAAATAAAAAGTTGATTTTTTCGTTTATTTTTTGTTTATTTTAAAAAAAAAATTTTATCTATGATCAAAATTTCGAGACTTTATGCACGGAGTTAGTTGAAAGCAAAAAAAATTATACATTGTTAGGTTAATTGTTATAAACAAATTGATTTAACAAATTGTCTACACTATGGATTCTTCGTTTGCCAAATAAATTTTTGCGTGAACAGTACTTACTTTCATCAAAAAAATAATACTCGATCATAAAAATTTGTCACCCGATATTTTGTAATAATTTTATAAACAAATTATGTTAACAAATGCCCAGTGTGGACATTTAAAGGCAGAAAGAAATCTTTTTTTCTCCATTTTTCATTAAAATATGTTGTCAGTAATATTTAATGATGGAAAATTATCATCCTATCTTTTTTATATATTTTATAAACAAATTATGTAAACAAATCCCCAGTGTGGACAGTGTACACATTTAAAGGCAGAAAAAAATATTTTTTTCCTAATTTTCCTTTTAACTATGGGAAATTATTATCCAATACTTTTGATTAATTTCAAAAATAAATTATATAATCAAATAACCTGCAGTTAGCCAGGGAATGCGGAACAATTTGTTTAAAAAATTAATAAAAATATAAAATAACAAAATATCCCGAGTGAACATCTTTGGCGACATTATTTAAGGAAAATTAGGAGAAAAAGGGATTTTTTCAACATTTAAATGCCCAAATTTTAATATTGTTGTATAATTTGTTTATAAAATTATTTAAAATATATTAATTTTAATTTTAACTAAACAAAATTGGCAATATAATTTGAGAAAAATTAGAAGAAAAAACTATTTCTTTCTGCCTTTAAATGTCCACTCTGGATATTTTTTTTATATAATTTGTTTATAAAATTAATAAAAAGTATCGGTTAAAAAATTTGTGTGATCAAGTATTATATTTTCAATAAAAGCAAATAATTTTAACAATAAAATTTACTTTGCAAACGAAGAATCTATAGTGTAGACTATTAACTAAGTTAATTTGTTTATAAAAAATTAACTTAACAATTTTATTTTATTTTTTGCTTTTAAACTAACCCTGTGCATAAAGTATGGCAATGCTGATGATAGAAAATTTTTTTACGAAGATAAACAAAAAAAAGGAAAAATCTACTTGAGCATTAACATAAAAGTTTAAACAAAAAAATTCCAAAATCAGGCCAGATAAATCTTTTAAAAATTTAATGCTAAAGTTTTCTTTAAAAAAAAAATCAAAAAAGTTAAAAATTGCTAACTACAAATTATTTTGAATCTCTTTTTTTTTAATTTTGAAGATCTTGACTCCCCGAACTTTTTTTCTTCTATTTGTTTATTAATAATTTTTTCACTTAAAATATGAAAAACTGAAATTTTGTACATAACAATTTTTCGCGCTTTAATAACTGATTAGACAAAATTTATATTGTCTTAAATTAATGTTCAGGGACTAATAGAGTACACATAATTTGTTTACTATTCCATTTATTTGTTATTAACAAATTTTATAAACAAATTTAAAAATAGTCTTATCACCGGTAATTTTTTTTTTTTTGCTAAAAGAGCTTCAAATTTTTTTTTGGACATTTAATTACAAAGTAATTAAAATGTTTATAATAACTATTGTTAAATAGATAAACAAATAATATTTTATTACCCTTTCGCATAGAAGATTTTTTTGCACTGAAATTGTTTTAAACTATTGATTAAAAACCCGACTTTTTCCGAATAAAACTGCCAAAATTTGGAATTTGTTTACCTAAATTGTTTATAACCATTTACTTTTTTATATTTTACTAAATATTATTAAAGATAAATTTTTTAGGAGTATCCTTAACTATTCTAGCGATTAAAGAAAATTAAAATGGGATAAAACCTTAAATTTGAATATTTTTTCTAGAGAATTATTTATAACAATGGTTATTGTTAACTTCTCGAATATTTGTGTGACTATCAGTCATTCTTTCAACAGGTTAAATCATTTCTAGTGCAAAATTTTTTTTTTCTATGCGAAAGGGCAAAAATATTTTATTTTTGTTTATACAATTTGTTTATAAAAATCTAAA
>JAAAKG020010742.1:8145-20685 GCA_010014905.2 Druon quercuslanigerum
TCTTTTTCAATATTCTCTTCCCTATCTCATTCAACAATCAAAGTTTATCTTGTTCTATATATTTTTAATATAAATTCACGTATATCATTTCCAATACCCTCGTTTCTATCTCATTCTATCCTATATGTATCAACACTATAATTTTCTATACCTCAGTTAATCTGAATTTGCATCGATCTTTTTCAATTCACTTTTTCCTATCTTATCCTAGCCTTTATCTATCAAGTCAATCTTTTTCTATCTCTCGGTCAATCTGAATACACGTCTGTCTTTATCAACTCTTTCTACTCCACCTCTTCCTATCTTTTGCGTATCCAATTTAATCCTTTTCTATCTCTCTGTCAATATAAATTGAAGTCTAACTTTTTCATTGCCCTCTTCTCTATACCATCATACCCTTTAGCTATTCAGGACAATCTTTTCCTATCTGTCTTAATCTAAATTTCAGTCTATCTTTTTTAATCTCCTTTAAATACCCTCTTGTCTGACTCATTTTATCCTTTGTGTATCCTCGTGAATATTTTCCTATATCTCGGTTAATCTGAACTTTCGTTTATCTGTTTTAATCTCTTATTTTCAATCGACATAAAATTAATTCTTTATAATGAAGTTCAACTTCAAACTAAATAGACAATAAAGAATTGAATTTAAAATAGGAACATGTTAAATTTAAACGAAAAAAATTATCAAAATATATAAATACTTAAATAAAAGAGATTAATTTTTAACAAAAAAATTTAATGTTGAACCAAAAGGGATAAATTTTCAATATCTAAATTTGCAATGAATTTTTTTTTAAATTAAAAACATTTTTTAACCAAAAAGATCAATTTTCTTCCAAAAAGTATAAATTATCAACAATATTCAGGAATTTTTAACCAATTCCTTGAATTTTTAACTAAACCCCACGCATTTTCAACAACGTAACATCGAATTTTGAAAAATATGAATTTAATTTGAAAAAAGCGAATTTTGAACAAAAAAGTTAATTGTTAACTAAATAATTTACCTCGCTACGAAACTGTTAAATGTTCAACAAAAAGTTAATGTACTACCAAATATTTAAAATTTCAACGAAAATAATAAATCATCAAGTAACAGAAAAAAATATAATTTTTACAAAGTACTTCAACTTTAAACAAAATAGTTTGTTTAAAAAAAATAATTCTCAATGATACATGTAATAATTATTATTTCAACTCAAATTTTAATTCGGCAAGAATCGAACACTTGTAACTTCCAGCGTTTCGTTTAGCAAGGGAATTTTGAGCAGGCAAATACTTCTTACGACAAAAATTCGGAGAAAGGTATAATGAAGTTTTTTGGAAAGTTTCAGATCAAAATATTTAATAGTTTAGGAGTAGTTATGATTTTAATGAACGTCCGCGCTGGAGTTTTCGTGAGATATTCAACTTTAAAGCTTAAAATTTAATTTAATGTGCCCTGTCCAAAGCATAGTTAAGAACTAACTGATCTGTTTTATTTTTGAAATAGATTTAGACAAAGTGTAAGAAAATTTGTGCATAGGTTTGTTTTTAACATGCATGTTCAAGGTCGCTTACGAATTAGGCCGAATTTCGGTGCAAGCATTCTAAAGAAAACGGAAAATACGTTTAAAATTAAATAAAATTCATAAATATTTTGTTGACTTATTTTTGTTTAACTGTTATTTACTAAAAATTTCATAAGATCATATCATAAGAAAAAACTTTCTAGCGAGAGAACATGGCACAACGGAGTGCATAGTAAGCTCGAAAACTCCAGCGCCGACGTTCACTAAAATCATAACTACTCCTAAACTATTAAATATTTTGATGTGAAACTTTCCAAAAAACTTCATTATACCTTTCACCGAATTTTTGTCGGGAGAAGTATTTGCCTGCTCAAAATTCCCTAACTAAACGAAACGCTGGAAGTTACAAGAGTTCGATTCGCGCCGAGCATCAGAAAAAAATTATTAATAATTTTTTAAAACAATGTTTTTGAACTCCTATCATATTGTCAATCGAAGGGTATCTTAAAGCACATTCCCTGAAATTTTAATGAAAAAATGTCAAAAACTGAAGCACTAAGCACGAGTCAGTTTTTTGGTTTTATTTCGAAAACTAAAAAAGTCACAACTTTTTGTCTAGTGGAAAAAAGATGCACAATAAAATTTCACGTCCAGATATTCTATTTTATACGTTTAAAAATGCAAAAATTCGGTTCCAAAACTATATTAAAAACTATTTATATATATTTATACTAAATCCAGACTTGACTGTATTTAGTATAAATTAATGTAATCTGTTAAAAAAGGCTCACCTTTTTCTTGAAAAATTTAAAATTATGGCTAAACATTCTTTCTTTATTGACTAAAAAATTGTCCTTAATTAAAAGTTTGTCTTTTTAATTTGAAAATTTATTTCGTCTGATATAAAAACATATGAAAATTTTTCCAAGGACAAATAAAGACACAGAGTCATTAGTGAACAATTGCGAGAGAATAATGTCTTATTGTAATTTTTTTAATAGTAGCAATATAATTGCGATATTTTGTTTCTTGTTATTTCACTTGTCGATTTGCTGCTACAAATCTTGATGCAAACGACCGAAGGAAATAAAATAAAAATTGTCCGCAGAAAATTCTTGTTTTCAATTTCAAATTGAGAAATAAATGGAATTTTCATGAATATTGTCTGACAATATCAGGAGTTACATAAAAGGAAATGTCACGCGAGTTAAGTACTTTGTGCCAACACGGCATTGTCTACGATTGCGACCATCAAGATCAAACGATTACTATATCATTTTTTAATGTTCTGGATTTTATATCCAGCGAAAAGTAAATTAATTATTTTGTGAGTACACTGTAGAAATAGAGACATTTTATTGGCCTTTTTGAAGTAAAATTGAATTAGGTTGAAAAATATTTCACAATTATTTACAATGCAATCCACCTTCTCAATAGTGCCTCTCTAAATAGTGCCTATCCCAATAGTGCCGCTCTCAATAGTGCCGTTAATCCCAATCTGACCTCGTGCTCTACCCCCACTCCTGCGCTTTACTCTACACGCTCCCCATTCCTGTAACGAACTGTACAAAATATTTCGACACCCCCCTTCCCCTTATAAAAAAAAAAAGAATTTTAAAAACCAAAAATTCAAATTTTCAACAAATGAAGATTTTTTACTTAGTAATGAAATAAAAGTTAATCTAAACTGTTTAAACTAAAGTCGAAAGAAGAAATTTCTCTATAAAAATTGAATTTTAAAATTAAAATATGACTTTTCATCCAAAAATTAACTTTTAACAAAACTGATGCATTTTTTAAAACAAAATATGACTTTTTTGCAAAAAACTAATTTTCCACGAAACTGATGCATTTTTACCCAACAAACATGAAATTTTCAATAAAAAAAAATATTTATTTTTACCAAAAAAGGAGAATTTTCAACGAAAAAAGATCAGTTAGAAAAATATGGAAGTTACACTTTCAGTTAATAAATTAATTTTACACCAAAAAAGGCTTTTCAACTTAACAGTTAAATTTTCAACTAAAGATAGCCTTCAATGGAAAAAAATTTAAGCAATGTAATTTAACTTTCACCCAAGTACATAGTTGAACACCCACAGAGATGATTTTTTAACTAAAAATATAAATCTTCGAAAAAATAAATTATTTTTTTAACAAAGTGATTCAATCAAATCTTTCAAACAAAATATTTAAATACTCATGCAAGAAAGAAAATTTTTTAATCAAAAAGTTGAATTTTCGTAACAATAAACGATATTCCTACTAAAACAGATAAATTTTTGAATCTAAAAGATAAATTTTCAAACAAATAGTTGAATTTTCAGTTAAAAGAGCTTTCACGAAAAAATTTAATTTTAAATCAAAAAAGACGAATTTTCACAACAAACTTCTTTGTAAAAAAATTAACTTTCATCCATAAAATATTTCAGTTCATTGTTAACAACAAAATATAAATGTTAAACAAAAAGTATTTAAAAAAGTATAAAATTTGCTTGAAACAGCTTAATTATCAATAAAAAATAAATTTTTTAATTTCAAAAAAGCATTTGAATTTTCATTGAGAAAATATTTCAGATCTCTTTTCAACATCAAAATATTAATTTTAAACAAAAATTAGATTTTCTACAAAATAAATACATTTTCAACAAAATTGTAGAATTTTTAACCAAAAGTATGACTGTGCTACCAAATTTTTAAATTTATCACCAAATAGTTATATTTTCGTAACAAAAAACGATATTTCTACTAAAACAGATAAGTTTTTGAACCCAAAAGATAAATTTCCAACAAAAAATATTGGAATTTTCAGTTAAAAGAGATTCTAAAAAAAAGTGAGTTTTCAATAAAAAAATCTTAGAATTTTTAGTTAAAAGAGGTTCTAAGAAAAAAGTGAATTTTCAATAAAAAAAGACGAATTTGAAACAGATGAATTTTTATTTTTTAACATAATTTTTTTAATAGTTAAATTTTCATTCAGAAAAGATTCCAGTTGACGTCTTAAGATAAAAATATAAATAAAAAAAAAAAAGTGTCTACGAAAAAAATTGATTTTTTAATCCAAAATGACGAATTTTTACAACAAACTTCTTTGCTAAATAATTAACTTTTATCCATAAAATATTTCAGTTCATTGTTAACAACAAAATATAAATATGAAACAAAAAGTATAACTTTTAAAAAAACAATTTAATTTTAAATGAAGCAGTTGCATTTGTATCCAAGAAAGATAAAATTTAGCTTAAAATAGCTTAATTTTCAATAAAAAATCAATTTTTTTATTTCAAAAAAGTATTTGAATTACATTTTGAATTACATTTTCAACAAAACTGCAGATTTTTCTACCAAAATTATGGCTGTTCTACCAAATTATTAAATTTATAACCAAGCAGTTGCATTTTCGTGACAAAAAACGATATTCCTACTAAAACAGATAAATTTTTGAACCCAAAAGACAAATTTTCAAAAAACTAGTCGAATTTTCAGTTAAAAGAGATTCTACGAAAAAATTGAATTTTCAATCAGAAAAGGCGAATTTGTGACCAAAAAGGATGAATATTGAACAAAACAATTGAATTCTCTACCAAATAGTTAGCATATTTTTATCCAGGAAAGATAAAATTTCTCTTAAAACAGATGAATTTTTCTTTTAAAAAATAATTTTTTAATAGTTAAATTTTCAATCAGAAAATATCCCATTTGGCGTTTCAAGATGAAAATATAAATTAAAAAAAAGTTTCTACGAAAAAAATTGATTTTTCAATCCAAAAAGACGAATTTTGACAATAAACTTCTTTGTTAATAAATTAACTTTCATCTAGAAAATATTTCATTTCATTGCTAATAACAAAGAAAAAATATTAAACAAAAAGTATAACTTTTGACAAAACAGTTTAACTTTCAGCCAAGCAGTTGCATTTTCATCCAAGAAAGATAAAATTTTTCTTAAAAAAGCTTAATTTAAAAAAAAAAATTTTTAATTTCAAAAAAATATTTGAATTTTCGTTGAAAAAATATTTTAGATCTCTTTTCAACACCAAAATATTAATTTTAAACGAAAATTAGATTTTCTACAAAATAAATACATTTTCAACAAAAACTGTAGAATTTTTAACCAAAAGTATGGCTGTTCTACAAAAATTTTAAATTTATAACCAAATAGTTGTATTTTTATCGAAAAAGATGTAATTTTTGCTAAAGCTGGTGAATTTTTTAATCAAAAAGACAAAATTTCCGAAAAGAGTTTGAATTTTCATATCAAGCAGTTGTATTTTAATTCAATAAAGATGAAATTTATTTTAAAGCCAAAATTCCAAAAGCAAAACAAGAATTGTAAATAATAAGTTAATTTGCTGCTAAAAAGTAAAAGTTTCAAACAAAAATTATGAACTTATAACCAGGTTTTTGAATTAAAAAAAAAATAAAATAAAAAGTCTACTAAATCAGGTGAGTTTTTAAATCAAAAAGACAAATTAAACAAAAAAGTTTAATTTTCATCCAAAAAGAGTTGAATCGACTTTTAAACACAAAAATAGCAATTTTAAAGAAAAATAAAATTTTCTAGGAAATAGTTGAATTTTTATCAAAATAGATGCATTTTACGAAGAAAGTTGCAATATTTATACTAAAAAAGATGAAATTTTAAATAAAATAGACTAATCCCCAGATAAGTATTTATCCAAAAAATATTTCAGGTGATTTAGCAGCAACAAAATATGAATTTTAAATAAGAGATTAATTTTTTTTTTAAAGTTGAATTCCTAACCAAAAAAGACGGTTGAAAAAAATTAATAAAACAGTTGAATACCAAAATAAAAACTGCATTAGAATCTAAGAAATTAATTTGGACCCGGACAACATACTCTTAAGGTGCTTCAAACGAGTCTCGGTTTCGCTTAATCCACCATACGCATAAAAGGACGACTTTTCGAACGTGATATTTTTAACCCATAATCTAAAGATAATTATACCGGTTTGAGCAGATAGCTTTTCCCGGAAAAGGTTCTTGTTTTTTTTTTTTTTATTGAAAATTAAGTGTTTATGCGCCTGAAACCGGCAACTCTTTGACTATTGTGTACGCTCGGCTGCCGTGTTGCAGGTTTCGGACGCAAAAACGCATTCTTTTTTCAATTACAAAAAAAAAAAAGAATATTTTCCGGAAAAAATAGTCTTTCTCGACCGGTATAGTTGCCTTTAGATTATGTGGTAAAAATATTGCGTTCAAAAATTCAAAATTTTAAACGTAGAGTGGTTGAAGAGAAACCCAACCCCGTGAGACTCGTTTTTGAAGCGCCTTAAAAAGCTCTATTAAAATTTAAAGAAAAAATTTAAAAAAAAAGAGGAAAGAAAAAGAAAGCACCCTTAAAATGTTCTTCCTTTTTTTCTCATTCATTTTTTTCATCAAAATAAACAGAAAAAGTATTTTTTGTAAATATTTTTGAATTTAAATTTACAAAAAAAAGACGAGCTTAAAAAATAAGGAAGTATTTTGGCTTTTTTTAATTTGAATATGAAGACCAGTGATGAGATGATTTTTCAACTAAAAGATCAATTTTCAACTCAGATGATAAATCGTCAAACAAATAATCAATTTTTAATAAAGGCGTTCAACTTTTAGTCGAATTGTTATTTTTGACAACTAATAACATGAATTTTTAAACAGGCAAATTAGCTTTCTACCAAAACGAAGACTTTTCAACAAAATACATAAATATTCCACCAAATAGTTGAGTTTTTATTTTAAAAAGATCAATTTTCAAACAAAACAGAATAATTAAATTTTCAGTTAAAAAATTAATATTACACCAAAAATTGAATAATTAAATCTTCAGCGAAAAAAATTTATTTTAAACAAAATATTTCAATGTGTAAACAAACAATTAATTTTTAACAAATACAGGTGTAAATTTATACTAAAACTGGAATTGTTAAATTTTAAATAACATAAAAACTGATTTTAAACAAAATAGTACAATTTTCAACCAAAAAAATTAACTTGCACTAAATGAGTTTACTTTGACTGAGCAGTTGAATTTACAATTAGTTAGTTGAATTTTCAACTAAAATAACCATTTACAACCGAACAGTTAAATCTTTGATTAAAATTTATAAGTTTGTACAAAAAATGTAATAATTGCATTGAAAAAAATAATTGTAATAAAATTATTTAAATTTTCAAGCAAACAAAACAAAATTATTGAAATAATTTAAACTTTAAACTATGTATATGGATTTACAACTAACTAGTAGAATTTTTAAACTAAAACGATAAATTATCAACCAACTTGTATTAGTTTCAACTAAAAAAAATTTCAAAAATTAAATAAGTAAATTTAAGGGAAAAACTAATTTTAAATAATACAGTTAAATGCTTAAAAAAAAGAATTTGTAGCTAATTATTTTAAATAACAAGCAATTAGTTGAATTTGCAGCTAAGTCACCTTCGATAATAGAAAAGCCCTTTGTATTTTCCGAATGAGGAAACAATTTTTTAAACATTTGAGCTTCACCTTTTTTAAAAATTTACAGGATATATTTCGTATGGAAAGTCAAATTAAAAAGAAAATTGGCAAAAAATATAAGTGAAGGTTTTTTCTGAAAATCGACTTGTTAAATTTTTAAATAAATCTTCACCATTTTGTTAATTTTGAAATTTAAAAAAAAAATTCTGTCAGAATGCGAAAGATGACATAAAAACTCGCTAAAATGCGAAAAAAATTAAAATATCTCAAATAGATCCAAAAGTAAAGAATTTCCAATACAAAGTTTTTGATTTTTGAAAAATAGACGTTGATGGTTGAACAATCATAATTTTAGCTGACAATTCGCCTTTTTTTTTGGAAATTAATTTTTTAATTTGACAATCGAACTGTTTTGCTAAAAATGCAATTAATTGGTTCGAATGATCTTTTTTGTTGAAAATTCATATTCTCGAATTAAACATTCGATTGTTTGGTAGAAAATAGTTTTTATTTTCTTAATTGAATAATAATTATGTTTAATAAAAATTATAGCAACTCTATTTTTGGTTAAATATTGATCATTTAAATAAAATAATTCAAAAATTTAATAAAAAAATTATAGAAATTAGAAAAATATAGAATAATAATTAATAAAATAAAATGTAGAATAACCTCAGATTTATTATTAAAACAATTTAGTGTAAAACTTATTAAATTTGCTGAAAATTCATCTTTTGAGCAGACCTTATTAATCTTTTAAATTAAAATTCGACTATTTGTTGGAAAATGTATGTATTTTGATGAAAATTCGTCTTTTCTGAAAAAAAAGTAACTTACATGGTTGAAAATTCAGCTATTTTGTTAACAATTCATGTTTTTCTTATTTTTGTTGTTGTTAATATTGTAACTATTTCGTAACAATCAATATTCGTTAGTTGAGGATTTTAGCATTTTAATAGAAAATTTGTTTTTGTTGGTTAAATACAACTACTTCTTATTTGAAATAAAAAAATATATTTTTGTTAAAAATTCAACTTATTAGTTTTAAATTAACTTTTTTGTTCAAAATTCACATTCTTTGTAGAAAATTTGACTTTTTGGCTTGAAATTTCCACTGTTTGGGGAAAAATTAAGCTGTTATGTAAAAATGTTTTTTGTGTTTTAATCAAAAAGTAATTCTGTTTCATTACAATTTAAAGTCTCCATTTTTGGTGAAATACTGACCTTTAATATTTTAAAATATATAATAAATAAAAAATATAATCTGAAAGTTAAATAAGTAAAATTTGGACTAACATTACATTCATTATTTAAACAACTTAGTAAAAGGTGAAGGGTAAAGCTAAAGGAAATTATTAGTGTGAGAGGTAAAGGGAAATGGAAAAGAGTGAAGTGAAATGTAAAAGGGTAAAGCAAAATTTAAAAGGGACAGAGAAATGAAAAAGGAAACGGGCGTAGAAAAAAATGGAAATGGGTAGAGCTACAGGTAAACGGGTAAAAGGAAATAGAAAGGGTAAAGGGAAAGGGTGAGGTAGCGGGAAAGGGTAAAGGGAAATTGTATATGGAAAGGGTGCGGGTAAGAACACGGGTAAAGGGAAAGGGGAAAGGGTTAGATGAAATGGGTAAAGGTAAAGGAAAATAGTTCTAAGAAAACGGAAATGGAAAAGAGTGAAGAGAAACGGGTAAGGAAAAAGGGAAATAGGAAAAGGGTAAACGGTAAAGGGAAAGGGTTATAAGAAAATGGAAATGGAAAAGAGTGAAGAGAAGCGGGTAAGGAAAAGAGAAATAGGAAGTAAATGGGAAGGGAAAGGGATAACAGAAACTGGAAAGAAACACGGATAACGGGAAATGAAAATTGGGAAAACTTTGACCCTGCACCAAAGGAAAGGTACGGGTAATTGGAACTGGAAGTCAAAACGGGTAAAGGGAAATGGAAATGGGTAAAGGAAACGTGGTAAAGGGACAGAGAAACGGAAATGGGTACGGGGAAGTGAAAAATGAGAAGTGGGAAATAGAGAAAAAGGGGGAAAGGGGAAACTGAGAAAAATCTCGAAAATGCTCCTTTCTCGAAAAGTCTACATTTTTGGTGAAATACTGACCTTCAAAAGTTTTGAAATTCCAATATTTAGTAAAAAAATGACAGAAACGAAAAAAATATAACCTGAATGTTAAATAAATAAACTTTGGACTAACATCACATTCATTATTGAAACAACTTAGTGGAAAGTTTATTAAATTTAATGAAAATTCTTTTTTTTTTGTAGAAAATAATGTTCTTGTTTAAAAATTCAACTATTTTTTTACAAATTTATGTAAGTGGTAAAAGGAAATGGAAATGGGTAAAGGGAAAGAGGCAGATGCAAACGGTAAATTAGAACGGGTAAAGGGAAATAGATATAGGCCAATGGAAATGGAAAGGGTAAGGAAATGGGAAGTAAAAAAGGGAAAATGTTAAAGGGTGAAGGGGAAGGAAATTGTTAGTGTGAGGGGTAAAGGGAAATGGTAAGAGAAAGGAAAAGGGAGACCAGACACTGGAATGTAAAACTAATCAAGGGAAACGTAAAACAGTGAAGTGAAATGTATAAGGGTAAAGCAAAATTTAAAAGGGACAGAGACACGGGATAGGAAATGGACGCAGAAAAAGAGGAATGGAATTAGGTACAGGTAATTTTACGGTAAAGGGAAACGGGTAAAAGGAAATAGAAAGGGTAAAGGGCAAGGGTTAGATGAAACGGGTAAAGGTAAAGGGAAATGGTTATAAGAAAACGGAAATGGAAAAGAGTGAAGAGAAACGGGTAAGAAAAAGGGGAATAGGAAGTAAACGGGAAGGGAAATGGATAACAGAAACCGGAAAGAAACACGGATGACGGAAAATGAAAATTGGGAAAGCTTTGACCCTTTTCCCAAGGAAAGGTAAGGGTAACTGAAACTGGAAGTTAAAACGGGTAAAGGGAAATGAAAATGGGTAAAGGAAACGGGGTAAAGGAAACGTGGTAAAGGGACAGGGAAACGGAAATGGGTATCGGGGAAGTGAAAAATGAGAAATTGGAAATAGAAAAAAGGGGGAAACGGGGAAACTGAGAAAAATCTCGAAAATGCTCTAAGTCTGAACATCCAGAAATTTCTTTACGTATTTCCTGCTATCCTAGAGAAAGGAAACTTCAAGGCAATTTTTCTCAATACATTGTATTTTTTTTTTTTAATAAATAGTAGCAAAATAATACTAAATGAGGTCACGTGACGTGTGTGGTAGTACATAATAATCATTGCGATACGTCCGCCCTTATTAATCGCAGTTCCATTAGGGTCCACGGGGGTGGCAAGAAATTGTATGGGGCACCCTGCAGTGCTCTATTAAGAGGCATTAGCTGGGGTCGAGTCAAGTGCTTGCGGCTAATAGTAACCCCAAGCCCAAGCCCAAGTCTAAGCCTAGCTTCCGTATGGGTGAGAAAGTCGAGAGTTTCTGGGTTCTGAGAGAACTCAACATGTGCTTTTCGTTCAACCATAGCGAAAACGTGCCATTTTTCTATCTCATCGAATGTGCTACGTTTACGCTTTAAATTCTACAATGCGCTTCAAGAAATTCTCAGAGAAAAATTAATTCAGTAAAGCATCTTTCCCCTGATAGCTTTTACAACCAAAGTTCTTTTATGCTCTGAACTTAAATATATTTGTCAAGTCACAGGTTTTAATTTTTTAAATTAGTTCAAAGCACGCTTTTATGAAATGTGAATGGAAATGGGTAAGAGAAAATGAGTAAAGAAAAAGTAAAATGAGTACAGCGAAATGGACGCGGGTAAAAGAAAATGGATAGTGAAAGAGAACAAAGTGAGTAATAGAAAGAGAAAAGTGGAAAAAGAATGGGTAAAGGGAAAAGGAAATGAAACGGGTAAAGGGGAAAGGAAATAAAGCGGTTAAATAAAGAAGGAAATGGAAACGGGTCGAAGGAAATGAAAGTGGATAAAGAAAAACCGAAACGGTTAAAGGTAAACGAAAACGGGTTAAGGGTAAGAGTAAAGGAAAAGTTAAACGGATAACGCAATAGAAACACATAAAAAATAATAGGGTTGTGAAAGGGGAAAAAGGATAATGAAAAAAAGTAGAAAAATGGAAATTGATGCGGGTGAAGGGAAGTGGGTAAATAGAAATGGAAAGCAGTAACATATTGGAAAGAGGAAGGGAACAAAAGAAATCGAAAATAAAAATGGAAACGGGTCGAAGGAATTGAAAGCGGGTAAAGAAAAAGCGAAACGGTTAAAGGTAAACGAAAACGGGGTAAGGGTACGGGTAAAGGAAAGGTGAAACGTGTAAAGCGATAGATAGATTGTGAAAAGGAAAAAAGGTAATGAAAAAAGTAGAAAAATAGAAATAGATGCGGGTAAAGGGAAGTGGGTAAATAGAAATGGAAAGGAGTAACATATTGGAAAGAGGAAGGGAAGAAAGGAAATCGAAAATAAAAATGGAAACGGGTCGAAGGAATTAAAAGCGAGTAAAGAAAAAGCGAAACGGTTAAAGGTAAACGAAAACGGGGTAAGGGTACGGGTAAAGGAAAGGTGAAACGTGTAA
>JAAAKG020010753.1:0-21037 GCA_010014905.2 Druon quercuslanigerum
TATGGCTATATTGTAAATCAGTGTCTCGCGCGCTCACTTATTCAATATGGCCAGCAGTGGTAGAATCGGTAGAATTGTTTCCTATTGGTTAAATTTTTTTTAGTTGCGCGTGGCTAGACCATGTATTATTAGATCATGCTTCGTGGTCCTGGTCTGATATACTTGTGGGACGCTTCGCTCCCCTCTTTCTCTCTCGCGCATCTTCTCTCACTCAGATTGTTAAACGTTAAATTCTTTAGCATTTTTTTTCAGGCAATAATATGCCATCGCGTTTGTTATGTAATTATCTTCATTTTCATATAAATTTCGAATGCATATCTGATTGATACAGTCACCTATATTATTTTACCTGGTTATACCAGTCTGCCAGATGGGTCCTCACTGGAAACGAGTGGGTAAGAGTACCTGGCCATATTCCAGGCAAAGATTCATTAAGCACATGAGTCTTTAGATGAAATTTCATAACAAATATATTTGATCCGGCAGTCAAATAGTTATAAAACTATCTCTATTTGGCTCTTCTACTATGAGGAGTATATTCTCAGAACGTTGTAACAAGGAAACCCACAGAGTTAAAAAGAACACGCGGCGCAGATGGTCTAATTCGGAGTACTGCCTTGAAAATAAACACTGGTGTGACATTACTACGGTATTCAAAAATAAGAGAGATCTTACGTTAGTATTGAGGTAATAATTAATTCAAGTTCAGAGCAATAATTGTTTACACAATTTATTATTATTTTTACTAATATTCTCTTTCAATAATGCCAAAATTTGCGGGTATTTATGAAATATTACGGTTTTTTACCACGCTTCGCTTGGAATGACTTTATAACGAGTAAAATTTAACAAATAATTGAATATATTTCAAATCAGGCAGGTTCTACACAGAAAAAATTCGGGTGCAGGGGGGTACCAAATACCCTGGAACCAATGTTGTCCGCGTGGACTGGACTTGTATCGGTTCGAAAATGGAACTACGTTACACGGAAAAAAGTAATCAATCTGATACAGCATGCGTAAGAGAGAACGATATTGTAATGTGCTGTTGATCTCGGTTTTGGAGTGCTACGCAATCGTAATGATAATGGAAGTTCTCTTGAAATAGAATGCGATCCAAGAGCGCTGAAACAGTGCATACGTGCACGCTCTTCCAACGTCGGCCACTTGGCTTGGCATCGAACATCAGAGTGTCGCGCATCGAGATTGTTAGTGCGGCCAACGTCAGGAGAGCATGCGTCTACACCTTTGTTCAGCATGTGCTAGAAACACGCTAAGATCAAAAGCGAACACTTCGATTTAAGGTGTCGACACTCAGAATTTTTGTGCGTTCTTTTGCTCGCACGCAGTTTTAAGGTGATTAATTTTTTCCGTGTAGCTCAATTTTTGTTGGGGCCAGCTTGATTCGGCTAGCGAATGCCCGACGTAACAGTATCGGGACAACATTGCTTCGGCGGATACAGGACTAGACATGATCCAAAAAGCTATGGTCCCGCCGTGCGCAAGTAAAAAAAAGTCAACTAATCAAGAGAAACGTCAAACTCCATCCATTTTGAAAAGGACGTCCCGCGGCAAATTTAAACCAAGTTAAACGTGAAGTGTCCTTATCACAGAATTAACTCCAAGTTTCTTGTAAATAAGTATTTAAATTGAAACAAAAAAGAAAAATCATGTGTTTATTATATGTAACAAGTACGAAAAAGAACCAATTATGACATTATGAATTTATTGTGTGTTTTTCAACACTTATTTTATCAGAATTGAAATATGGTATTAGATGTGGACTGTAAATATAGAAAGGAAAAAGAAAGTTTTAAAATCACCAAAGTTAATTTCATACGAAGTGTAGTGTTAAAGATTAACATAAACATTCACCGTAGAACATGCAACAGTTTGGACAAACATAATTACTTCAATTTTTACATCGACTCTGGATATTGAGAAGATCGGTTTGTTATAGTTTGTTATGCAGAACTACAAAAGCAATATCACAAACTGAAATAAATATAATTTGATGCAAGCACTAAATTCTAAAATGAATTCGATCAAATATAATTGTTTAAACAAATGAATATTCTTCATAATTATCTTTTTCTATAGTAATGCTAGATACCTAGTTGTGGCTTTTTCTGAAATTTTTCACATTTTTGCAACTTTACATTTCGAGGTAATAATTACTGCAATTTAACAAGCAGAATTGATTGCAACTATCGTCTTTTAGTAAATTAGAAAGTGGAATTTTTTTTAAAGTTTTCACTTTGCTTTGTGTTTTTAGTTAGGAGCATATAATAAATAAATAATTATGAGAATCATTTATTAAACAATCTTTTTCTGTCTTGATAATATGTTTATCTGAAATAAAATAAATATTTAAAATATTCTTTTCATTTTCTATATAAATCATATTTAATATAAATTTTCATTAAAAAGCCTTTTCGTTTAAATTAATAATTATATTTGTTATTTTTGGGCATCTGCATGAAAAGAGCCCTTGTCGGCGACTCTAGTTTAAAAGTTATTCATATTTTTCTAAGGCAGGGTCAAAATTATTATTTTCGAATTTAAATGAGGAATAATATTAATACTTACACTGATTTTTTAGATACTGATCTCCTGGAACCAGGCGGAAATAGGTATATTTCATTTTTTAATAAAAATTTTAACATGTGCGCTTACATGTGCTCACATTTGTTACAGATAAAGTTTTGAATAGTTGGTAGAGTCATGAAAAAACATAAAAATCGTGGTTTTTCGCTTTTATGGAAGCCAATATGCAAAATTGCGCAAAATATTCCAGATAAAGTTGAGGCTTCCAATGAGGTACACATTTTATGGTTGAAACTTGTTTTTCTGTAAGTCATAGTTTAGCCTGACTGATGAAGTTTTGTACATATTTTAATAACGTAGTTTATCATATCATTTAAACATACTGTTAAAAATTTCTATAGCGATTTTACTATAAATGTAATGGAAGCAATATGCATATACGTGTAGAAAATTTAATATACCATCATCTAGCAAAGTAATATACAAAAATAGGAAAATAGAGTGCTAGGATGTTGAAAGTGCTTTGATGCACCTAAATCTTGTCTTGTCCAACATTGAAAACTTAAGTGATAACCTACAATTCATCGACTAAATAAGTGAGTGTAATCAAAGTGCAACGTACGGATGTGATTATCATCAAAATTCACTGTAAATATCAGAATGTTTACATAAGTATTGCTACTTTTAGGGTAGGTTTCTAAATTATTCACTTAATTGAACTTTTCCACTTAAAGCCCACTATAAATTATGCTCAACTAGAAAAATATATCATGCTTCATTATTTAGAATTGAACATTACTGCCAAAATTATTCTTAATTTTTTTTAAAGTGAAATTACCAGCTTTTCTAAGAGTAGATCAATATAAATGTATATTTAATTTGCAACGCACCATCTTAATAACTATTTCATAGATTGAGTTCTTAGTTTTACTATACAAATGTATAGCAAATTTATATTAAAATCAAAAAAGTTTTTAACAGTGATACATTTTTAACTTTTACTAAAATGCCTCGCAATCCGCAACTCAGATCCGTAAACTTTGAAAAAATTATTTTCACCGTGTGTGTATAGATTCTGTGATTTACTTTATTCACAAAAATTTTGATTCCCTTTGTATGAATCAAATAAGTTATTAGTGATTTGAATACATTATTTTTATAAACTGTTATAATAACTAAAAGAACCGGATAATGATCAAAGTAATGTTCTCAATGCGGAAATTGGTTGAGTAATGTTGCTATTTCTTATACCGGCATTGAGACAGTAATCGCTCTGAAGAACTTCCGCTTTTCAGTACAAGCTCTTCTGATGATTGTATAATCATTTTCAAGGATTGAAATCAGTATTCATGAAGTGTCTTGTTCCAAGTGGCGTTTCAAAGTAAACTATAGCGGTCAGAAGTTTAGAGTACACCGTATTCATTGACTAGCTTGATTAATACGGTGATTTATATTATTAATTAAAAATCAAGAATCGGCTCTTGGCTGAATGTTATGTAAGCTATACTGTGAAATGTTTAATATATAAGAGTGGTGGATTCGGAACAGCGTGTTTAGAAAACTTTTACGTGAATTCATTTAATTACTTTCAAAGTTGTATCAGTGATCATGTGAAACACATAAATATTCCTTTATCTCCAGTGATTATATACAATTATTGTAACTTATCTTAAGAGTCTTTCTAATCAATGAATTTGACTTGTTTCAGTTTAAAGAGTCTGATATCTAAAAATTTTCATACAATGTAACTTCTGTATAATAGTGACGATAAAATAACAAAGTCTATGGAATGGCTTTACGTGCCTTATGCATACTAAGTGCACACAAACTTTAATGGTTAGATTACTATCGTGTTCTACAACAAATAATTTTTTCAAACTTATAAGTCTAAGAAACGATCCTCTTAACAATAATTATATGTGGCAAACTTTACTTATTGTGATGTTTGTGATGTATGCCACGGTGGGTGATAGGTAAATCTTAATTACCACGTGAAGCTGATATTATTTGCAGGTAAAGGGCAGATCATAAACTGCGGTATCAATTTGGAGCTATTTTTTACTCCCCCACCCCTCCGCGAACTCTACATGCGTAGTATTGTCTCCCCCCCCCCCTTCTATAACTCTCGAAAGTAACGTAACCGTTGGTAAAACATGGATCTCACTTTTACTTTGCGCTTCTAGTGAGTTCAGTTGCCAATATGATTACCTGAATTCTCAACCAGAAAATATGTTCTACCAAAAGAGGTCAGTTATTATTCTACGCATGTGCAATAGATACAGATATTCATATGTAAGAGTTCCAAATACACGCCTACTTCAACTTTTTTTTTAATTGAAGAAAAATGGAAGAATAAATGTTTAAAAAATGTAATTTATTCTTATTTTCAAAAAATGTTAACAAAAAGAAGTTATATTTACTTCTTTTTCTTTTTTATTTAGAACAAGATAAAAAAAATCATAACTGTCGTACCCACAGACATTGCTTTAATTCTAAAAATTAAATTTTTTTACCTCATTACGATATCGCCGATGTAGCAATGCGGTAGAAACAGCATTTCAGAAATAGAGATCTGAAAAGGCAGTTTAATTGGTTTCAAATGGTTGCATTAAAATATATTGACTTCTTTTTTAATCGAAAAAATTTTGAAGGGAGTATTTTTATGAAGTTAAATTATCCCCGAAACAGGACTGGATATTTTAGAGGTGTTGCTACATGGGTAAAAATAAAAATCAACATTAGCCTATCCCAAAAAAACTAATAGCTAACTAATTATAGTATCGGATAGTACCTGACTCACTTTATATTAAAATGTGTACTAATTATTTAAAATGTATCTATTAGGACAACAAAATCATTTAAAAATGTGAGAATTTAACCCGGTCACATATCCATGACAACATTGTTCCACAGCAGAATGCTTTTATTTTCTTTCTTCTTGCATATTTCCCATTGTTTTAATGCGTATATATTTTTAAAATAAAATTAATTAATAGAAAATCAAGCTTACAGTAAGTGTATTCATTATATTACTGTAGCATACACATTAGTTTTTTAATGTTCCCGATAATGACTGACACCCAGTTACAAGTCAGTTTATAAAGAATTTTTTAACGAAAGAGTTGAGCTTTTAAATTTGTGGGCTAAACAAGATTCTTTAGCGAAATTCATCAAATAAAAATTAAATATGTGAAATATGTGCTACAACGAATAGAAATAATATAATTATCGGCAAAATATTGTTAAACATAGATCCTTTCTATCGTTAAAATGTTCTTTCGAGACAAAGTAGATTAATAACATTAACCAACGAAATTAAATTCTATTGTTGAATTATTTTTCCAGCTGGTCACGCAATTATTTTTACGGATGTGAATGCAATTAGTCGCAGGAGAGCTTTTTTACAATATTCCATAATTTCTTGATTTAATATTCTTGTATTTAGTTTATTAGGATAAACTTCCGAAAAGGGTATATGTCCGATTTTCTTCGGGCTTCGTAAACTTATATATTTTGACGCGCTGATTACGAATATGATAGTGAAAATTGACGCAAGTTTGATTTTCATGGTAAAATCATGAAAAACCCATAAAAATCATGGTTTTTTGCGTTTATATTAGCTAATATGCGAAATTTCAAACAAATGTTCAGACAAAAGTTGTAGATCGCATTAAAATACACATTTTTTGTGCCAAGAATTTAGATTTCCGGCTACTTCTGTGATCAGTTGTTGGCACGTGTGTTTTTTAAGGGTATTTTAAGGTAAATTTTTAAGGTTTTTTACATTTATCTCAGGTAATATGCAAAATTTCAAAAAAAATTTCGTATACGCACCTTTTTTTAAACGCGCTAATTACGAATTTTATAGTGAACATTGGGGGAAACTTGCTTTTAATGGTGAAATCGTCAAAAACCATAAAAATCATGGTATTTTGGGTTTATCTCGCAGTTAATATGCAAAACCCCAAATAATCTTCTGAATAAAAGTTGTAGAACAGTCGAAATACACTTTTTTTTGTTGAAAAATTTTGTTCTGCAATTGACAGTTTCTTGGAGAATAGATTATCGATTATCATTTTAAAAAAACCCATAAACCATGGCTCAATTTACCACTGATTTTATGGAAAACTATCATTTCTATTAAAAAAATGCTTTGAACAAAAAATGTGTATTTTGATGAGATATACAACTTTTATTCAAAACATTTTTTTTAATTTTACATATTCGCTGAGACAAACGCAAAAAACCATGATTTTTATGGGGTTTTCATGGTTTCACCATGAAAATAACATTTGCGCCAATTTTCATTTTCATATTCGTAATTAGCGCGTAAAAACACATATCTATACGGAGCCCGAAGAAAATCGGACTTACTTACACCCTTTTCAGAGGTTCACCCGTTTATTATACTGTAAACATCAGATAAGATAAATCTCAAAACATATGTTTTAGCATCCACGACTATTTATACAAATTATACTTACATTAACAGAGTGTTTACAAGCATTAAAATAGAATTTCAGAAATTTAAATTAGATTAAAATCACAATTAAAATCCTATTTAATATTTATTTATTATTAATTGCAGCAGGAATATTTTATAATGGTTGTTTTTTTCTTCTTGGTTTTATTTTCAGGAATTTTATTCATTAGTATTAAAATACAAATGTTATTATTTATCAATTAAAAAGTACATCTGAGATAAAAATACACTTCTTGGTTTCACTTACTACAATTTATGTAATAATTAGGGTTCGGATTTATGGAGAAAAAGTGTTTCACTTGTATATAAAATACCTTTTCCGTACAAAAATATCGATGGCAATTTTTTTGATTATGTTATTTTCCCCCATATATCGACGAGGGACACTTATGATACCTTCCTATTAGATAATGCATCAGCTGCATTTACTGTTGACAGAGTCTCTAATTATAGTTTAATTAAATCCAGCTTTGGATGTTATCTGTTTGTGATAACAATTCAAGTCGCATATCTTATCTGATAAGAAAGGTTTAACAACATTCAGACTTCAGTTTTTTACCAGGTCAGAACATTGTGCGTGCTAGAGGCGCATTAAAGGTGACAGATGCAACAACTCGACAAGCGCTCGAAACCGCGTAGAAGAATTGTCCACCCGGGAAAATTTATCAATAAAAAAAAGTGACTGAAACGCAAAACAAAATATAGCTTCGTATATTCAGCTTGACGTGACCGACAAATTTTTCTTATGAAGCTTTTTCATTCGATAATTATTGCTCAAGATAAACAATAAATATTCTCAATATATAAGCGTTTACTATAAGCAACGCACTTTGTTTTAAAAAATTAATCTGTTTCTTTTTGTTTAATAACAAATTGATTCCAAACGAAAACCACGTTTCGCCGACTTCGACCAGTGGGACGGTCATCGAAAAAATGTTAGTTGAAATAACTTTTCGCGAGAAAGTTGTTAACTAGACTTTGAGAACGTTCTTCTTAAAATCTGAAGAAAATCGGTCGGAAATTGTGGAAATGGTAGCGAGTTGAAGCCAACAAAAGCTGCCGCTGCAGTGCTCCGCTTATCGGCCTTCGTTCCTAAGCCACTACATATCCAGCAGCGGGAAAGAACAACTAAAAGCTCCAGCAACAGAGGGTTTTGACTTCAACTCGCTGCCGATTCCACAGTTTTTGCCCGATTTTCCTCAAATTTTCAGAAAAACTTTCTCAAAGTCTAGTGAACAACTTTCTCGCGATTTCAACTAACATTTTTTCGATGACCGCCCCACTGGTCGAAGTTGGCGAAACGTGGTTTTCGTTCGGAATCAATTTGTTATTAAACAAAAACAAACATATTCGCTTTTTAAACAATGTGTGTTATGTATAGTCATCGCTTATACATTGAGAGTACACCACAAAAATTTAAAGCATTTTTGTCAACAAACAGTCGAATAATTGAGAGTTGTGTTTTGCAAAACACCGACTTTAGATCGGACATTTTTAAAAGTTTGTATTGTTTATCATAAGTAATCATTATCGAATTACGCGTAAATTGCATTACGGCTACTTTTTGTTATCGATAGATTTTCCGGCGTGGACAATACTTCTATGCGGTTTCGAGCACTTGTCGAGTTGTTGCATCCGTCATCTCAATTACTCTCCGTCTTCAAAGACTCAATTAAAATATTTTTATTAAATTCTAAAATATTTTTTAAATTTGTAATTATCGAGTAAATAGTAATATATTTTATGAGAAATAATTTTATGCAAAATAAGCATGAAAAGGTTTACCATTAATTATTTAATTATCGTGTGCAACAACGCTTTTTAACATTACCAAGTAAATTATTACACATTTAAACCGCTGGGCCGTGTCGAAGGGCACATAAAGTCTGATCTCTGGCGGTGGGACAGCCTATCTGCATTTTTGAAAACATTATGGACTTTTATTTTTCAAATTAATATTCTTATTCGAAATTTAAATGCACATCTTTTAATCCTGTTACAAAAATTCGTAGGTCTATTCGTTTCCGAAATAATTTTAATAAACACGTATTTTAAAGAATAAAGAAATCCCGCGTTCATTCACTTGATCACGTCCTAATTCACGGAATATTAAGATTTTTTCAAAGTTTGTTGGAATACACTTTAAAGTATGCTTTAAGACGTAGAATAGTTTAAATTTGTCTTTGAACATAAAATAAAGTAAATAGAGTAAACAGAGTAAAAGAAATTCCTAGTAATATTAATTGATTCGGTGCAATATATTGAAGATCTTATGTATGCATATATATTTTTATATTAAGTTGTCGAATTGTAAGAAGAATGCAACAAAGAAGAATACAATATTCAGTATAATCTAGCTTAAATCATCTATTTTTGTAGACAAATTTGTGAGGAAAATAAATTCTAACTTCTATACAAATTTACATGGTCATTATTTTAAATGTGACTAATAATCAGACTTAATTTTTATTATTTGATGCAATGATATTAACACTGTTTAATTGAAGTAAAACTTTACGGAAAACTTCTACGAACTCTAATAAGCATTTCATCACTGGAAGTTTTTGATTGCTTAAATTTACGTCGATAAACTTTGCGATTTAAAATATCGGAACCTTATTTGCGTACTTTTCTAGAAAAAAATTATTATCTAACCATTTTTCAATAAAAATAGGTAAAATTTTTTACAAGAGAGAAATAGATGCGCATTTATGTGTCTAATAAGAATATATTTTTAGAAAATTAAAATTCTAAAATGTTTTAAAAAATGCCGAGAGGCTTTCCATCCCAACTAGCGATTAGATCTTTGCTTCTACGATATTTGCCGCTGCGGTTCAAATTGCTTTTGACTTGAACCTTTCTAACCTTCAAACTGTACTTCAATTTCCAATATAACTTACAGATTGTCTTCATTACTTTTTACTGTAAAAGTATTATTATATTATTTTTCCACGAATCTTATATTCTTCAATATAAATAATGATACAAAAGCGGTTAAATTATGTATTGGAAGTCTTAAATACAAACTCTAAATTCAAAATTCTCTATACACTATATTTTGACTTTTGAGAGATAATTCGAATTTGATGATAAATAACAGAAAAATATAGCAAACAATAAATATTGAAAGTTTTTCAATCCAGTCACAAAATAAAAAGAATGCATTGAACATGTACCGAAGAACGTTTACAAGAATGTGTTAATGACACGGCAAAAAGTATCCAGTAAAATAAGAATTAATTGGGACGAATCACGGCGAATAATTAACACTTTTGAATGGGCCCGACTCTGGCTTTCTGATTTTTTAAACGAATTGAGCCAGCTCGAATTGAATACATGTTAATACACTTTAATTCACGGTAAAGGTCATTACGAAAAAAATTAATAAAAATTGCATGTCTCGAGACTGAGGTACGGGAGTCTTTGAGAAACATTTACAAAGAATCCTTTATAGCCAGCGCATGTACACGAATATGGGCTCCGCTAAAAGCTTTTCCCTAATTTCGGGCGAATAGGATATTTGAAGATTATATTACTTTTCACGAATTCATAACCTGCTTCTATCAGTGATTGTCGCAAAGCGAGATTCAGGAGGATGTCTAGCGGTTTTTTGGTAAATTCTTCGCAATTACTTTCGTTTTACTAGTTATTTACTGTGTAAATCTATTTTAGCCTTACAGTTTTGCTATTACATTTGTTATTATATATTGTGTCATTCTACAAAAAATTAAAATTTTTAATGTAATTTTTCATTATTAAAACCACGGAGAATAAACATAAGCAAACCAAAGTACTGTACGTTCACTTCACCAAAAACGAGCATTTTTCTGGCTCTAAAAAAAAAATTCCTCAATATTTTCCATGCACTTTTTAACACACTGTTCGAATTCTGCAGATACAAAAAATACATTCTTTCGTCTTTTCGTTCAACCTGGTACTGAGACGTCGATAGAGAAAAAATCGAACTTTTAACTACATCAAAAACAAAACATAAAAACATTCAAGTTGAAAGCAACTTACGCGTTGTCCCGGCTTTTAATACGATGCAACTAAATTCCAGGAGAAACATCTAGTTATAATTTATAAAATACAATCTTACTTAATACTTAATTACAGTCTTACTGTTACGTTGAAATATAAAAATCTAAGTTATTCTGTATTCAAATTTCAATATTTATGTACTACAAAGATTATATGTTGATGTGTTTGATGAATAATTCTGAAGTACCTACCTCGTCCATTACAGCATCACTTTTAATTACACGCGCTTCAAAAACTTTTGTTTCGTGTTAAACAAAATTATTCTAATTAATAAAATTTTTTTAATGTAAATAACAATTTCTCCATCTATGCAAATTATATTCACATATCACAGACGTAAATAACGCAAAATGTCAACATAGGCGGCTATTATTTTAGTACCCGTGTTACACTAGCACCATTTTCATACGAAAAAATGTGCTCATTTTCAGTTACACTAAATTGGTCTCCCGATGCCTATTCCCCATGATTCAAACGCAAACGATGCGTTTTATCAAAAATGTATGAAACAAAATGCTGAGATGTTATTAAGACATTAATTCGAATGTCACATAACCACTTTTATGCTAGAAGGTCCTTCTCTTTAAGATCAGAAGGATCTTGAATAAGGGATTAGGGTAAAAGTCAGTAACATTCTAATTTATAATTTATTTGGATATGTTTACAAATATCTCGGAGCAAACGGTCACCACGAACTTGGAGGTGGCTCACTTGTCCTCACGATAAACAGTACCTTAAACAAAGGTCCACATTAATTTCGGCTAGCAAGAGAGAAATCGTAAAGAATTAAATTAGAAAAGAGGTACTTACTTTTAGTTGAATATCTGGGCGTAATTAAAATAAGGGTAAGTTGATTAGAGACTAAACTGCTATTGATACAAATTTTTAACTTCGTTGAACGGACTGACCCGAACTGCTCAAAACTGAAGATGAATGAAGTATACTGAACTGTCCGAGTTGATAATGACTAGAACTTGCTTGACGAGTATAGGTACAAGACAACTGACACTTGTGGCCGCTGCGGGCGCTAGTAAGCGTGGAGACACGCCAGACGGCGGCTTTAACGGCGGCGACGTCTGCTATTTGCATTATATCAGTCCTTGATACCGTAGTGTTGAAGTGTTGGCTTGAAGCACTATTTCCAAAATGCCGTGGTATGTATGAAGCGTTTGTTGTTTAAATAAACGAGCACGTTGCTCTCCAAATTACAAAAAAACTAAGGAAAGTCTTAGTGTGGTCCAAATTTAAACCTGTAAAAATTCAACTTTGGATCTTTGGTCGTCGAGCCACCCACCCCACAAAATTATTCGTTTTCGCTAAAAGAAATTTCAATTTTTTTTCCAAATCTGTCATAATTAATCAGTGCCCCCGGTCTTTTGAAATTAACACCTAGGTTTCAATGAATAAAGCTTGGTTTTCGAAAAATGAAAAAAATTAATAATTGTTAGAAACTTTGTAAATTAAAGTTTAGTCACCTCTTAAAAAATGTTCGAAAAATAAAGACGGTACTTTTTGAAATTTTATCAACACACATTTTTTTTCTATAGGTGAAAAATTTCAAATTATTTTCTAACTAATTTTGAATTGTTTACAAAATTAGTATTCGTTTACAACATTTTTATTTAGCCTTTAAATCGTGCAAAGTCATTATTTTAGGGGATAAATGATACAGTTGGTGAATTTAAAAAAGAATATTACTAATTTAACAAAGTTTATATTTATTTAAACAATTTTAATTTGTTTAACAAATTTCCCCCTGTTTATTGTAAATAGTTATTTTTTGTTAAATTAATGACACAATGAACAAATACTGAGAGTAATATATATTTAAAAATAATATTTAAAAATTATTTAAATAATTATCTCTTGTATAAAAAATGTAACTCCTGTAAATCTGAAAAGGTTACTATTCTATTAAATGAATGTTAGAATTATTTAATGGGTAGAGTCATATTTATTGTGGAATTCAGTTTTTTAAGTATCTGTGCAATTAATAATCATTCCCTTGTACCTTTTCATAGGAAAGGTGGAGAAAATTCTTGTTTTTTTTTTGTGTTTACTGACATGATATCTCTTATTATTCAGTATTTTTTTATTTCAGAACTTATACCCTAATTTTTTGAAAATTAATTATTTTTTTAAATTAGGATTTTCACCACACTGTAGAAAAATTTGGTGTAAATTTACATCCTGCGACGATGGAAATTATTCCATCAGTGTCGCACATAATAAATAAACCTAATTCTATAAAAAGCAACTTTTTCTTTTCAACCTGCGTCCTTCATGAAGAAATACATGCAGGACGTAAATTTACCGGTCGTCCACCGTGAAATTACGAACGGGTCGTAAGTCAACACATCGGTATTTTGAGATATAGGTCTCCCTAAACTTTTCCCTTATACTCAACCAGCCTTTATATTTATTGAAAATTGCAGCATTTTATATAGTAATATAGTAGTGTATTATATATAATTTCATTTTATAAATTTCCAAGTTGTCTAAAATCTTAAAAGAACGTTACAATTTATGTAAATTTACGTCCTATAAATAATTCTGCGGCGTTCATCCTTGCGGACTTTACTTTCTCGTAAAGTCTACGAAATTATATGTACATTACATATACTTTCGTAGACTTTACGCCCCAAGTAAACTTATCGCTTTACGTAAACTTACTATGTACCATGCCGATCGAATAATTTCCATAATCGCGGACGTAGTAATTTTACAGTCGATTACAAATAGAAGAACCTCCGTTTTATTGTTACCTGAAGTAAAATTACACTAAATTGCAAATAAATACTGTAGTATCGTGAATTAAGTAGGTTATATATCGTAATTTAAAAGTACACTGCAGGCATAATTACTAGCTGATTGTAAATATCATCAAAGATTTTTTTACAATGCACCTTTCATAGGAAAAGGAGCGAGTGAAATTAATTCTTTAAATAATTATAAACTGTATTAGACAAACTGTCTTTCACAAACAATATATCAGTTTTAACATTCATTACTTGCGACATTAGTTTCAAAAACTAATTACTGTTCGCGATTAACAGAAAGAAAACATCGATTTAACAAATACAAATTATTTAATCAAATGAAAATGTTTTAAATAATTACCAAATATGTTTTAGAAATGTTATTCATGAAATTCATCAAATGTATAGTCTATCTTGAAAAATAATAACTTGATACGATTAACAGGGAAGAAAAATTTTTTCAATACTTAATAATTGTTTGAAAAATAAAAAATTAGGTTTAAAAAAATGTGCGTGCTTGGCGGGCACATTCTCATCGCACGCTACGCGTTCGGTCTTTTTACTTCCCTTACATTTGTGCATAGATGTTTTAAAATTAAAGGTCGAATCATCGACAACTGTCATTTGGTGACTGAATTCTCTTTCATTAAAGCTCCTTCGGCTTCAACTAACACATTCTCATAACGTATATCGTGCTTCGCACTCAATTTTGCCCAAGGTGCGAATTTTTCTGCATTATGTTCAAGACAATTATATCAAATATATATTACAATTATATATGTACTTTGATCTAGAATGGCTTATTTACAGTGTCTTCGGAAATCGTCGGTACGATCAGCGAAAGTACTATTAAAAATTACTGCTGACTTTAAAACGTGATTTCTGCTTTCCAAAAGGAGCGAAAAACTTTTTTCAAATCCCGCTAAAAAGTTTCTTAAATCACGCGTCCTATAAGCCCTAATAGAGATATTTTTGATATTTTTAAGATACTATACTACATGAGAAGTTTCAACAAAATGAAATCATTTCTCAAATTTAGTACCTTGATTTCAACTTGCGGCACAACATAAGAAAGTTGTAGCAATACTCTCAAATTCTCACTGCACAATCTTTAAGGTCTTATTTCTAATTTAAGCAAATAAAACTTGACAAATCTTTACGGGTTATAAAGATACGACTAAGAATATACGAGCGTGTGTGCGCCGAATTTCAATCACTTGACGTAAGTTGACATATAAGTCAACTAAGTTACAGTACGAGTTGAAGTTAAGAAACAAAATCTGAGAAATTATCGGTAACTACAGCTCTCGCGGCCGACAGCAACAATCGCTGACGGAAGCTTGAAATTTGAGACTCTGACATTTGTAGAAGTATCTCGAGAACCCATGGAGAATATTTTCCAATTATTTTTCAAGTCATCTCACAAGTTGAGTTCGAGATAAAAAGTTTGAGAAATTCTTGCACTTTTTTTTAACTTCTCACGTGGTACATTCTCTTCAAAATATTAAAAATATCTTTATTAAGGTCCAGTCGACGCGAAATTTAATCATTTTTTTAACGTTTTTATTTACTCTCTCGCTCTTTTTCGGAACGAGTATTTACATTTTAAAGTCATCAGTGGTTTTTAATATAGTAGAGTTAAAGTCGGAGATAGCGCGCCTAGAGATAGTCATTCCAAGAAACGACGTCGCGCCGCGTCTAAGGAGGAGCTGTGTAGGACTGTGCAGCTGCGGGGGGTTGGAGGTGCTCGCTCAGGCGTGACAAAACAAAGCCTGTTTACGTTCGGAGTTAGTCTATCTACGGTTCCGGTAGGTTAGGTCAGTTTCATGGTCAATCCCAAAACCGCGACTATCTCCGAGTTTTACTGTAGATTCGCTGACCGTACCGACAATTTCCTTATTTTGCATTCAATTATATTCTCAGCAACCCTGAAAAATGTATCATTTCAAACAAATTAATATTATTATAATTCATAATACACATTGTTCTAAAAAAAATGTATTTCAATTGTCTTGTTTTCATGATTAAAAAAGTGCAGTATCGTCTTTCGATCAATTTAATTAGTTTACTTGTCTTGTTATTTTTTACGATTTAAACCAAAAACACGCATCCTAGCGTAAAGTGGTTCTAAGAAAATTTTTAGATATAATTTAGGAGACAAATTTTGCTCAAAAAATATTATTAGAGCTTGTAACCTGTTTGCAAAAACTTAATTTAATTTTTAATGTGTTTTTATAATTAACAAAATATTCTTGTGTCTTTTTTTCAAAACATTAATTTTTATTTTAACCTTATATTTCTTACATTTAAAATAAAATCTACTGGTCGTATGAAAAAATGATTTATAAAGAATTTCTAGATTTTTGTTTGGGTGAACAACTTTTGTCTATTTATTTTTTCCATATGTTGTGTCGTTTGTTCAAATTGAATTAAAAATTTTTTAATGTTGTTTTTGACGAATAAAACAAAAACTAAGCGTCCTATCAAGAAGCGGTTAATTACAGGGTTTTAAATCTTATTCGTGCGTACAATTATGTTTTTTATATATTTGTTTGTATCTTGCTATAATAGAGATATTAAGAATTGGTGTCTGAAGGAATTATCGAAAGAGTACCGGTACATTATTCATTTTCACGAAACCAGACGAAAAATTGGCTACTGTAACTTTATATATTTCTATTACGATCTGAATGTTTTTCTAATCTAAGTATAATCTAATTATACATAATCTATCGAAAATAGTAAAATCTCAAACTTAGCAACTTTGTCAAAATTACTGATTTACGAGAACAATTTATATATAGAAACTAAGTGCTTAACTCAAACTAAATGTTTTACCTAATCTAAGCGGACACATAAAAAAACCCAAAAATTTGGTATAATATTCTTAAAGGGCTTCGAAAATACAACGTTTCTCTTTTTTAGACTTATTTTATATCGTGCGTTATTTAGCTTAAAATTTACACTTTTGGTTTATTTTATTTTTAATAAACCTTAAAATCCGATGATTTCATTTTTATCGAAAAAAATTATCAGGATAAATTATTCGAATTTCCGAGTACTACGAATAGTCGTCCATAGAATTTAAAAATATGTAATAGATTAATTCTTTCAAGAGTCATTGTGCTCCCAGACATCATACATACACGGAGATATATATATATATATGGGATTTTCGTGGATATCGTCTCTTTCGGCGATTTTTAACTCTTCTAATAACGCCGACCAAAATTTTGTCTATTACAGTTTCGATAGATGTTTTCACGTCCTTTCTATTGGTCCTACGCATATGTACAGCAAAGAAATATTAGACTTTCAAACATAAAGGTCAACAATAAATTTGAATATTTTTCGAAATAAGACACATTTTTTTGCTTTTTGTCTAAAAAGATAGCTTAGCTTTTTTCCTATAAGACTACGTAGATTAGAAAGTGGGTTTCAAATTTTTAATTTATGAAAATAAGCGTTCAGTACTACGGTGCTCATGTCGCTGGCTCCCAAGACCCGCCCGTAGCACAACCTTTGGTCTTTTTACCCATGTTTTTTACTGCCTATGGCCCCTAAAAAAGATGAAAATAATCAAAGAAAATGCACTAACAAATGCTTCAATCCTTTCAAGAAGGAGAATCATAACAAGACGCTAAATATACGCCGTATTTGTGAAGGCTTACTATCGCGATTTCCTACACTATTTTTTTTCCTACACTAACTGAAAATTTGTGCTTTATATAGGAAAGAGCTCAGTCAACTGAACGAAATACCAGCATCAAATTTAGATGACACTAATCACCCTCGTAATAATGTTCTTGTGGATGAAAACTTTGATGATTTTGAAACGAATGAAATCATGTCAAATGAGGAAATCATGTCAAATGATGATAACGATGCAGACCTCTCCTCCGGGAAACTGGAGATAAATGTTATGCTGTGCATTGATAAATATGCTAAGGCTGGAGATGAAGTTTAGATTAAATCAAAGAGAAGTTTAAATCATCACCGAGTGGAGCTTAGAAAATTCAACTTCTCACAATTATACTCTAAAGTCTACGAGTTTATACTTCTCTAAAGAGAAGAAACGAAAAGTAAGAAACGAAGTAAAAATCACTATCAGTAAAAAACGAAATGCGGAAAGAAAGGCAGATAGCACAGCAAACATCTGCATAAAGAATCTCCGAACTTTTACTAATCCATAAAACCAATTTTTGTCCCCGACCTCTTATTCAATAACTTGATTTTCCAAAATTCCAAATTTTTTCTATATTTATCAGTGAACTTAATGGAGAAATTTAAATAATGACAGTCTCAACCCTGTAAAATGCTGAGAGGTATCAAGTATAGTAGCATATATTACACCAATCTCTCGCTTTTAGTTACCCCGTTCTCGGTCTTCCTAGAACCGCTGGCTACTACAGTTTCTCAGGAGAGCAGGGCGAGAGCGGTTGCGACATTATATATATGCCAATTGGAAAAAAGTCAGGCAGTCTTCACTGTTAACGTTTCGACATCCCTCCCCCCACCCCCGAAGTTAGTCCAAGATTATTTGAAAGTAACCCGCGACACTAGACTGAAAGCGAGAGTGTGGTGTATTACTTCTCGTAAAAACAATACCATGAAGGCACCACGATGCGCCGCGGGGTTCGAAAGCCAGCATCATGTGCGTATCGGACTACTCAGCACTTATTTTCGTAAATTAAACATTTTAATGCCACTTTCTAATCTACATAATCTTATATGAAAAAACTTAAGCTTTCTTTTAAGACAAAAAAAGGAAAAAAAAAACCTGCCGTACTTCGGAGAAAGTGAGATTTTTCTTACCTTTATGTTTGAAGGGACAATTTTTTTTTATTTTCTGGACGAACTGAAAAGGCAAAGGACAAAAATTTTTTCATTTTCATTAGAAGAGTTAAAAATCGCCGAAATGTATACGATATCCACGAAAATCCCATAACTTTCACCCTCTTCCCCTCTGTCAATAATTATCTGAATGACAATCATCCACCTCCACCATAAAATACTATCCAATAGCTCAACACTTTGTTTGTTTAACTTAGATCGGACTACTTTGACCCACATACATACACACATACTCGTAAAAACCTTTTTTATTGTTCAGAGGGGCTCAAAATGTGGACATTTGACAAAAACTGGCGCAGCGGGGGGTCATGTTTTACAAAAATCTACTACCTTCTCTTATGGGAATATAATACTGGGAAACTTGTAACTTATCGAATATAAATAATTAATTCGGAAAAAATTCACAAAAAATACCGTTCTTAGCATGAATTTTACAGGGCTTAATAATTCTAGGGCTTGATTTTTAGGCCATGTATTACAAATGACAACTTTTCTCCTACAATTATGAATTGTTTAATGTCATATTTTCCCCACATAATTTAAAGGGCTAAATACAAACCCTCGCAGCGAGTTTTGTTTTTAAAACATGGCCTTACTGTTTGTTTTTGTTTAATTGAAAATATAATGAATTTTATGTGCCACGGGGACCATGGGTACTATACAGGTGCATAAATGCATCATATTTAAAAATAAGTAAAAAAACAACAATAAGACCATTTTGTCAAAAAAACCCACTGCCAGGGATTGTATTTAGTCGTTTAGAGTTTTTTGGTTAAAATATGGCACTAATTAATTAACAAGTGTACAAGAAAAGTAGGTATGAATGTGGGGAAAGGGAATATCGATTTTCAGATTAATTTATAATTCTCGAGTTTTTTATTTAAATAACACTTTCACTAAAGTATATAAACTTAATAGCAAGTACTTATTTTTACCATGTTTTCGAAAACCGAAATTTTCCCATTTAAAGCTTCATGATAATTTCAAAATCCGGGGGAGGGGGGGGGGGGCATGGGTTCATGTTGGTCGATTTAATAAATAATAGGGAATTTCTTTTCTGGAAAACGGTCCAATTGATTAATCACTTTCCCCATGTAACTAACCGAGTTGATGATAAAGGCTGCGACTGCAACTGAGGGGTCCCTCGATGGATCCCAAATGATATAGACTCAATCGTTACGTGTAGGTCAAACGCCTGAGCCAATAAGGTCCTTACTCCCACTTTTCCCTAATAATTTCAGTTTCAAGTTGATCATCTGTCGTGTATATTGGACCTGATCTATTTAACATAATGCAATTAATTGTTGGCTTATGACTAGTCGTCGAAAGTGACAGAAAAGAATAATTTTTCTTATTAACCTTTTTTCGTACTTTGAATAGCTTGATAAAAAAAAATAATTTTTAGTGACAATTTTTACGTTGCATGTCAAAAAAAAGTTTCTTGTTAAAAAATGGTCTAAAAAAAAATATTGTAAAAATGTTTAGTTTGTCGACTATCGGGGTTAAATGTAGATTGTCGATGTAGGGACGGTTTTCGATCTACTAGTCTGGTAGTTTTTTTTAACTTTATTTAACTTCGAGCTTTAGCCCGGCGACGCCAAACAAAGTTGTTTAAAAACTAACTGACTTGTAGATCGAAAACCATCACTGCATCAAAAATCTACAATATTGTAAATCTTTTTGAGATAACTAATTTTGTATGTTATTATTTTATTGTATCTCGCATAATTTAGCCAAAAAACCGAATTTTTTTATATTCAATAATAGTTTTCATGATTAAAACAATAACTATGCGTCTTATCAAAGAAATTGTTTGGAGCCAATTTGTAAATATTTTTGAGATAAAATATCTTTCTTCTAACCAATTTGATAATACATCGTATAGTTTTTCTGAAGGAGAATGGAATTTTGGATTTTTAGAAAAGCATTTTGAATTGATAAAATCAGAACGCTTGGTTCTGGTAATTCCTCAGAAAGTTATCTTGCTCAAAGACGCTGAGGACGAAGACGACGAAGATGACAGACAGAAAATGGTAAGATTCGGTGAAATCCGCGGAAGTCAATTTCATGTAAAACCAATACCTTCTCATTCAGATAGGAATGTAAAAAGCTATAAATACACTTAGTGCTTCACAATTATGATTCGTTAACTCTAATCATAATTTCCGTATTAAAATCTGTAAGATATTTAAGGTAGGTAGAATGTACTTTTCTAAATACCAGAGCACATTCCACAGTAAAAGAATTTCTAAACATTCTTTTGTTCAGTTAACAATTTAATCCTTCTCTAAATATTTAATCTTTTTCTACAGTACTTCATATTTTTATTACATATAAATAGGTGAAAAATTAT
>JAAAKG020010764.1:0-21035 GCA_010014905.2 Druon quercuslanigerum
AAAAGTTTCAGATCAATTGGAATGGTAGTTAACAAACTGTTGATGTTTTAATTTGCCGGCGCGATGGATTTTCTTCCACGCAAACTACGCCCTGGCCAGTGAGCCGCTACCACAGCGTTAGGTGCAACTGTGACTCACAGCCCGTAGAGATTTTGTAATTAAAATACGAGGAATATGGAAAATCATGGCTTATAATAAATAGATCTTCTATGAAATAATTATATATCTCCTTTTTGCATCCGACACCTCACTTATGTACGGTCCCAAAGTCCAAAAAGTTTAATCGCCTTTTTCCGTAGAATGGGAAGATTGCGGTCGAGTTTCATTGAAACACGTGTGCTCAGAGATCTAGGCAGAGCTTTAAAAGTTGAGAGAAAACGAATGCTACTAATCCCGAGCATTCCGTTCCGCTACATGACAGCGCGATCCTTCGCCACCCTCATTACAGCAGCGGCGTACGGAAGGTCTTTATCGGGAGGTATACGGTGCTGATAAGCGGCTGGAAGGCACGCAGCGGACGGCCAGTATCAATATAATGTATGAAGTCGGAGAACCAGAATGAAAGCATGATGACCTCATCCGCACGTCGCGAGGCACGAACGCGGGATCGCGATCTAAATGCGAAGCCTTATAAAGACCAATCGCACGAATCATCGGTCGTAGAAATTTCAAAATGGCTACTCTTCCTTCCACAAGAAGGTCCCCATTGATCCATGACTTTGCATCAACTAACAATGTAACTTTACGAGCGCAAAAGTCATATAAACACTCCCTAGGAAATCTTATCAATTAATCCTGCATCAATAAGAGAGTGCCGTTTTAATCGAAGAAAAAATTCCCGATTTTTTCCCCGGCCGCAAACATTCTTCACGGGTAATAAAAATGGAAAAATTTAAACTCTAAAGTTAAACATTTTTCTTCTTTAATTAATAAAAAATAAACTATACATTAAATCGCTCAAAGTCACTCTTAAATTTTAAATGATTTAAAGTTGAAGTTTACAAGTTTTTAAATTAAAAAATGTTAACAATTTTAAATGGAATGCAGACAAACAGCAAAATTTATATTTTTTAACTTTTATAAATTCAGGGTGTTCTTCTTTGTCAAAGGAGAAAATTCAGGGTGTTCTTCTTTGTCAAAGGAGAAAATTCAGGGTCATTTCTCGGGATTTTCCCCGGTTCGCAAACATTTTTTACGGTCAATGAAATTAAAAAATTCTAATTTTAAAGCTAAAAGTTTTTTCATTTGAAGTAATAAAAACTAAGCATCTGATATATCTACCTACACTTATAAAATGGAAGCTACTGTCACTTTATAACTAAATAGTTTTGAATTATATGCATTTAAAGTGCCAAAATAAACAATTTTAAGTTTTATAAAATTGTAGAGTTCAAATATTCAGACTCAGATCCAAAAATATAAATTTTACGTTATAATTTTCAATGCTCTAAACTAAAGAATCAATCAATGAATTAAAAAATGTTCAAAATTATATCATGTTTGTAAATATTTTTAAATGTTCTCATAAATTTAATTTGTTTAAATAACAAATCATTTGCAATTTTTCTGATAATTTTAAGGAATTTCTTGAAGCCACACTTCGTGTCAATTATTCGAAATCATTTCAAATTTTTAATTAACGTTGCATTTTTTCAATGAATAATAGGTACTGAATTGTTATTTATACATCAAAGATTCAGAATTTTACTTAGAAGTAAATTTTTTTAATGACAACAATTAAAAATATAACGTTCAAAGTTTAGTATTCTTGTTTAATTCTGAATATTTGATTTATAATTGCAGATTTTTAATAAAAATTCAGATATTTCCAAGCAATAAGTAATTGTTCATTTTCTTAATTCAAATTTTTTTAATTGAATGGTTTGAAAATGGAATTTTTTAGACAAACAATATTTAAAATTTAATAAAAGCCTTCAATTATAAATATATTATTTAGAAGTTATTTAAAAATTTAGAATAATTTATAAAGTTTCAATCGGACGTTCTCATTTGTTTAACTAATAAAGCTTTCCAACTGAAAATTTTAATTTTGAATATTAAAATATGGACAATTTTTAATTTACAACTGATTCCGAATTGTCGTTAAAATCAATTATATTATTCGATTTTTAATCTTTTAAGTTTAGTTCAATTTTGAAGATCATTTATTCATTTTTTTTCACAGTTGATCACCTAAAAATGGTTTTTATCAAAAATCTTCTATTTCAAACGCTTTTAAACTTTAAAAGCTTAATCCTTTAAAATTGCATTTTAAAACTCTTACATAAAGGGAGCGTCCATATATTACGTAACGATAAACTGGGAGTGGAGGTGAGGGTTTAAAATTGTTGAGAAAAACGTTACATAATATATGGACGTTCCCAAAAATGCGCATTTAAAAATTAAAAATTAAAATGGAACATTTTTAAAGTGGAACATTTTTAAAGTGAAACATTTTCAGAGTGGAAGATTTTTAAAGTACGCATTCTAAACTGAATATCATAATTGAGAAACATAACAATTTAACTAATTATTTAAACAATGGTTAAAATAGAACTTAGATAGATTTTTTTCCAACAAAATTGTACCATTTCCAGTCAAAAAATAAATTCAGTTTCAATTCCCGGTTTTTCACGGTCACATGAAATTCCCGGTCATTTCCTAGTTTTCCCGGTAATATAAATCCACGTTATCATTTTCACTGTTCTAAATTAAACAATTTTTTTTAAACAATTATTGTTGAAAAACAACTTTAAGAAAGAATCATTAAAAATAGAAAAGTTACATTTTTTTAAACTGAAATCTTCGTAAATTAGAAGTTAAATTATTTTAATTTGAAATTGTTTAAATACACTTAAAAAGCTACAACATTTTATTTAAAAACACTGAGAAATCTAGAGGTTGTTTTAAATTTTTTCAAAGTTAAAATTAATTTGGAAACTTTTTTAAGACCTTTTCAATACTTTTAAATAAACTTGATATAATTTAGATAATTTAAACCAGACATATTCACAGTTTAGCTTGAATCAAAAGGTATGTTTTTACAGATTTTAAGTTCAAAATTTAAAGCTTTTAAAGAAATGTGAAAGGGTTCAAAAGAATAAAAAAGTTTCTTAAGATTCCTAAAAAAATAGAACATTATTTTTTATATTGAAAAATTATTTTTAGAGAATAGTTTAAAAGATTTTAGATGGTTTTCAAAATTGTAAAAAATATATGGAAGATTTTAAGGGATTCTTTTAAAATTTTCAGGATTTTCTAAAAATTGTAGAAAAAATTCAATTCATTTTAAAGGATATTTATCGAATTTTTCCTAAAATGTTTAGAAAATCCTGGAAATTAAAAAAAAATTTCTTTAAAATCTTCGTTATTCTTTTTTTTTTAATTTTTGAAACCTTTAAAAATCATTAAAAATATACTCTTATAATAATTTTCCAATATGAAAAATTATTTTCTATTTTCTTAGGAATCTTAATAAATTTTCGTTATTCTTTTGAAGCCTTTTACAATTCTTGAAAAGCTTCTAGATTTTCTTTTTTATATCTGCAAAAATATAGATTTTGATATAATTAGGATGTTGCTATTTGATCAAAATTGCGGTACGAATATCCGAGTCTTGTCGACACACACAAAAATACACACACACAAAGTTTAAATTATTTAAAATCATTTAAAAAATTTTCTATAAATAATAATTGTTCAATTGTTATTTCTACTTCAAAATTCGACATTTGACTTTCAATACAATATTTTAAACTTAATAAAAGCCTTTATTTACGATTATATTGTCATGAATCTATTTTTTATGTTCAAAACAGTTTAAATCAATCGGGCTAAAATATTTTTAAAAAACAACCAAAAAGCACCATTGTGTAGAAAAAAGTTTAAAAATTGTTTAGAAAGAATATTTAGAACTGTTTATAAAATTTTATATGTTAAAAGTGTTATATGGTTAAATATTAAATGTCCAGAAAAAAATGAAAAGTTGGATAGGAAAAAACTAAGAAACTTTGAAAATACAGATTTTGCGGTGATACTGATTATAATTCAAGAAAAACTCATAAACAAAAAATAAACATTTCAATGAGCCCCATTTTTTATATTATGTATAATTTTGCGGTATGATCTGTCGCTTTCGAAAAAAAAAATTAATATTCTGTGCAAACGGAAAAATACGCGATGTGCGACTTCTAATATAGAATCCAATTTATTTCTCCTTCCACGTGGTTCATTTTTCACCTAAAAGGAACACAAACTTCGAAAATGCAAGTTGAGATTCGAGATCTTTGTTTTTAACACCCCTAATGAGGGTATCTCTGAGGTTACGTGGCTAATTATATTAAGCCGTTGGGAAATGTACGATTGGCCCTATGTTCGGCCAATATTGGGCCAACGGCAAGTCTTGAATTATTCCCATTGGGAACTTCTGTTTACAAATCGAGAAACGTGTGCTGTCAAAAATGATCTTAGAGGCCAAATATTGCAAAATAACTGTTTTATGCGGAAAAAATATGAAGGTTTGGCTAAATCTGCGAGTAATTCTTTTTTATTATTGAAACAGAATATTAAGGTTAATGTTATTTTTCATGAGGCTGTCTCTAGTAGAACTATATAAACATTTAACTGAAATTCAGTGGAATTCTACTGATCGATCCAGTTACAATTGACTAGAATTTTCAGTATCCATCACTGAATACTTCAATTTACTGATTACCGGTGGATTTTTACTCAGGGTGTCTACTCAAATCCTAGAAGAAAATTCCCTGAGATATCCAGGTTTTTTTCAATTAATACACGGAAAGAAAAGGCATGGTTGCCACAACCATATTATATAGAAGAATATGGGCCAGCCATATTTAAGGTTGCTGCCTCCATATTATGGCCTACACAACTATTTCACTTACTACCTGCATCCATAGCTAAAGTTGCATCAACTATGACTGTAGATAACTTCGAAAAAGCATGTCTAACAATATTTTAATGGTTGTAGCAACCATACATTTTCTTTTAGTGTATGCTCCATTTAAATTAATTGAATAATTTTAGTGATACTAAAATAACAATTAATTTATTGAATTTGTCTCTAAATTACAAATAGTTGAGAAATCTGAACTAAAATTTCAACCAAAATGGAACAGTTATATTTGCATTTAAAATAATTAATTTTTCACCATAAATAGAAAATTTTTATCTAAACTGATGGATTTTCAATAAAAATTATAGATCTTCAACTGCAATAGATCAATTTTTAGCCAAAAAGATGAATTTTTATCAAAATAGTTTAACATTTTTTATTTTTAACAAAAACGATTAATTATTAAATAAAATGATGAAGTTAATTGAAATACATTAATTTTCAATGAAAAAGATTAGTTTGCAACCAAGAAGATTAATCTTGTTCCAAAAAAGACGATTTTTAAACAAAATAGTTAAATTATTAACCAAAGTGGTGAAATTTTCAACTATACTGATAAACTGATGAATCTTTAACCGGAGTAATTAAATTCAAAACCAAACAGATGAATTTTCAACAAATAAAATTAATTTCTACCAAAAAATACGATTCTTCAACTGGAAAAGAGAATTTTTCCAGCAAAAATTAAATAGATACATTCTCAGATAAAAAAGTATTTTTAAGCTGGAAATGAAGGTTTAGCTAAAGTAATGGTATATTCCATTGGGATAATTACATTATTAGTAAAAAAAAAATAATTAAAAAAAAACAATTTCCAACAAAACAGCTCAGTTTTCAACCAAGTATAGATGAATTTTTTATTTAAATGATGAACCTTCAATAACAGAAATTAGTTTTAAAAAAAAAGGGTTTAACTTTTATCCAATTATTAAAATTTTCATTTTAAACATATGAATTCTGGGCACAAAATGCAGCAGTTGACATTTCAATTAAAAAATTAATTTTTTAAAAAAAGTTTAATTCAACTAAAATAAGTCAACTTCTCATCACGAGTTGAATTTTTAACAATAAAATATTTGTCTGTCAAGGCATACAAAATATTGTCAAGCAACTGGTAAATTTTCAACAAAATACATGCAGTTTCAACGACATACTCGAATTTTCACTAAAAACGATAAATTTTTAACCACAAATATAATAGTTAACTTTTTAGTTTAAAAAGTTAATTTTAAACAGAAAAAAATAAGTTTTTACAAATGAAGAATCAAGGTTATTAAATTTTATATTGCAAAAAAAACACGACCGCGAAAAAATTCCCTGACTTAAAAAAAGCCGTTTTATCCAGGTATATAAGAATTCCCTGACAATTGCAGGTTTTCCAGGTTTTCCAGGTTCGGTAGACACCCTATTACTGATTGGAATCGCGAAAAAATCACTAATTCTCACAATCAATAAAATTAAATTGATCATTTTTAGGAATAAAATCATGATAGATAAAAAAATTACCATTTCAGTGGTTATGATAAATAGTCAGTAGTCAGACAAGTAGTGTCGGATGGTACTGATTTGATTCACTTCTAGCTACATATAATCTGCTTGGAAGTTCTTAAAGTTCAAATTAACGGAATTTTCTACTGATGACTTTGTAAACTAGAAACAGTAAAGGAATATTCATGATGTACATTACAAATATTAAAATGCAAAAGAAACTTATAATGCATTATTTTACATTGAACTTCGGAAAATATTGTTTGTAATTTTTAAACGCTTAGTCAGGGTAATAGCATATATTTAGTAAAAAAAGTATATATAATAAAAAAGTATAGGGCCATTATCGGATTTATGGATGCAAAAATGGTGAATTTGCATTAATCATTTTGTAATTTAAACCCCCAAAATACGCTACGCTATAAATTGCTTTCAAGGGGCTGTCATAGAATGTGAAATGCAGGTGGATGACGAAATTTTTTTTTTGGTCGTAACTTCTCATGTAACTACAGGTGTTTTGAGCTGAATATAACGCAAAAAAAGGGTATAATTATTATGAAAAAGTTTATCTATTCTAAAGTTTACTAGCAATTAATTAGTAAACCAATTGTTGCAAAGCAATGACAATATCTATAAGTAATAATTCAAATAAATGTTGTTTTTTTTATCAAAAAGCATAAACATGATAATCATATATTTTATATAATATTATCGATTTACCTTTAACAACAAGCGGGTTAAGTATCGTCCCTAGTGGTTACAATTTAAAAACATTTTCTCTAATAAAAATTCAAGATATGGATTCTTGACCTAATTTATATGATATATATTGTCCAAAATGTTGACTTGTAAAATTTAAAGCGGTTCTCTGTTTGAAATCTCATTTGATATAGTACAAGTGAAAAAAACGACTGCTACATCGCGTGTCATAGCACGACTTTGAGTAGGTGTACGACGTAAACGTACACCGAATAAATTATATGGTACGTTTAACGTCGTCATAACGTTGACTTGTGCGTCAATCGTTGAATGGCGTTTAGTTCAAGCGGCGAAAGACAACAATGAAGGTGCACTTTTTACATGAAAATTGTGACACATTTGACTACATTTTTATAGGCTTCAATAAAACTCCTTGATATTAAGACTTAATTAAACTATTGAGCGGCTAGGTGCAATAACAGCCTACTTTTTTTCGAAAGTCACTTATTTTTCAAATTCAAGAGCAAACATTGTGTTGTATGAGTTATCGAAATATTAGGTACACACTAAATCCCAAGGTATTTTTCTATTGTGCAATGACTGATCCACGTTTAGATCAAAGTTTGAGACCATGGGATCTAGTGTCAACAGTCTTCAGACAAGTATAAATATTTGAACTCGAACTACACGAAATGATTTCAAAATCTAATTTTTTATACTCTTCGGATAAGTATGATTTGTTATGAAGCAATTCAAGTGCTAACAATTTTAGAGTGTTTTTTCAGGGTAAAAATGAATGTGATTTAAATTGAATTTAAGACCTTTGGGAATCAATACTCGAGACTCGCTTAATCTTTAAGCTTGTTCTGAAATACTGGCTCTAAATCGCTGATTTAAAACGAGTAACTGAAAAACCGGGCCTTGGATATCGACTTGATATTCAGGCACAGGGTGCGTACAGACTGGTTTGAGGAGTCAGTACGCTGCTCTGGCAGAATCACAGGCAAACCCATAACTCTTTGAAATGGAATCACTTAGCATATCCAAAAAAGTTTTCAATAAGATCCTAACAGCTTTGCTTGTTTACAAGTAACATAAACTTGTTTTTCAAGATTCGGACAAAACGTGACAATATAACAATAGTGAACAGTTTCTCAAAATGAAGGGTTTCATACTATGCTATACAGATCTTCAAGACCCATATCATTTCAAAATGTTGATACAACACAATGCGATATGTATCAAATGGTAATGCAGCTGATGAATATCTAGTTGTCAATTTAATTTAAAGTGTCCACAAGTCTTATCAGCAGTGTTTTATTTGAGATTTGATAACAGGATTTGTTGTGTGTTGATCATCAAGTTGTTTCTAGTAATGCTACACAGGCATTACAAATTGTATACAATGTTCTTCTATTTGACTTCTTTAATCTGCATAATACAAGATCTACAATATGCAGTTAGAACATTGCACATGGTGTTGACATTAAGACATTGATGTATCTCGACTACTTAGAAGAATCGTTCTTCAAGAATAAGTAAGGAAAGGATTTCATTAAAAATTATAAGATCAAGTTCGATACATCCATTGATAAATATTTTGAAAGCACTTGGAGAATTGGCAAGTACTTACTAAAGTCTTACAGTACCCATCATGCATGTTCTTTCAGATATGGTCATATTTATCATTTTGAGTGTTGATGAACTTGCATCTTTTAACTTTTAAATGACGCTGCACTTAAATTATACTTAATACTTAAAATATTAAGAAATCAAGAATGTGGAAAATCAAGCACTGTTCTTTTTGTACCACCCTTATACAGTTAAGTTGTAAACACTGTTGTTTCACAGTACAATTGCACTTGCTCCTGATAATGATCTAAATACTGTTGTACCTCTACTACTTACGCGAACCCTTCCTCACACAAGGAACCTAATCCTCCATGTATAAAGAGGGAAATGGCAATCGCCTGTAATAAGGCGTAATACCATGATCAATCTCAAAATCGATTGTCTGCCTGCATTTGACTTTCGACTATCCGGGGCGCTACCAACAACATAATTGCATAGCAATTAAAGATGGTCTTTGTAAAATCAAAACAGTGTTCATTACTGGTCAGCAATATTAACTGACCAGTAATTACCACTGTTTTATTTTCCAATCACCCTCTTCAATTGATGTTTGCCCCCTGGCCAACACCTTCTTGATGAGTACATAACCTCTACATTGAATCGCCGGTAATGCAATTGACTACCATCTAAAACCAAATCCTGACACTCAAATCTTCTACCCAAAACACCACACTAAAAATGCATTTTCTCCCTTTAGCTTCTTGCATCTTTTAAAACTGATTCTCTCGAATGCACATGCACATTAACACTTTATCTCACGTTAACTGCGCAAACGATATAAGAGGCTTATTCAAGGATAAACCGCTCCGTAATTTCCGATTTAAATCGCTGTAAACGATATGGCTCCTCTTTCATCGCACATATTGGACCCAAGTATCGACTAGGTTGCTTTGGCATGGTACAATAAGTACCTTAGTTTATGTCGGTGCTCGTGATGAAAATATGTATGAAGATGAGATTTCGCGGTTCTTTTGTTTTTAAATCGTTTCAGCGGTTTTGTTTTTTATGTCGACGTATAATTGATTTAGGGGATGAGAATAGTACTGTTATCATCCGCCCGCGTGTTTCGATAGGAACGCGAAAAACTGAGCACATACAATGCGCGCCGACACGGACGAGGTTTCAAGTCCGACTGGAACCTTCTCAAAGCCGGGTAGCGCGAGTGGTGTCGTCCCCGAGACACGTACGAATGTGCCGCCGCTTCCCACTACCGTCGATCCACAGGCCAGGAACGGCTTCGGACCATTTGCACCCAGAGTCTTTTAAGTTTCTGCATCAGTGAATCATAATTTATAGGGGAGATTCTATTCCAAATTCGTAAAGTATAAGGCGCTTAAACCATCAAAAGGGACTATTCAATGTTTTGAGTAAAAAAAAGTTAGACTGAAGCTTAGGGGTTGTTCATAAATTACGTAATGTTTGGAAACAATTCTTTTTGAATATAACCTCAAAGAAAGTCAAATTGTGCACAGACCTGGGACTAAAAATATAAGAACATGTTTCAGATGAACCTTTTCTCTATACTGATACATAGTTTTTAAATGTTCAGGCGATTAGAAATTATTTCCTGATGAGCGACTTTGAATGGTTGTTACTCCCTGAAAAAACATTATACAATTCTTCAAAAAATGTATGAATTTCTTTAATCTGTTTTGTACGCAACTGTAAATTTGAGAGTTAGTAACAATCATTTGTCTTTAACTTAATAACAAAAGAGTAGTGAGGAGTAATCTCTGAAGCTAAACAAGGTACAGCGATAATTCTCGAAGCAAATTGCGCATTATTGACTCCTGAAAATGGTGTATGTAAGGTAAAGTCACTAGTTGGTGACATGTGATCAGTTAGTGACACCTTGGACGAATTTCTTTCTTCATTGAAAAATTCAATTCAAATCAAAACCGGTACTGTCATCAAGATATGCGCCTCCCGCTGTTACACTTTTATAAAGTTGGGAGAGCGGTCAGCAAGGACAAATGAGTCGGTGCACTTTATTTTTTTTTAACAAACAAAATAAGATGTAAAATTTGAGTCAACGAATTTTGGTGTCGGTGAGAAGGTGTCTGGAGAGCAAAGGTTAGTATAATAATTCATTATGAGCAATAATATTAATATATCTCATCTGATTTGGTCATTTAACATAGCGATGATATTTCAAATTTCCTATATGGAAAAAATTATTTTTTTTCTCGAAAAATACAAAGGGCTTTCAGATTATGGAAGCTTCCACACTCACAGCAGAACACCTTGCCTGCGTTACTGCTACTCCTAGAACTACGACTGTCTGCTACACTAAATCCTATTGTGAGTGCCGGTCCTTCGATAATCGGAAGGCTCTTTGTATTTTCTCAAAAAGAAAATTTTTTTTAAATATCTCAGCCCAACTTTTACTCGTTAATACTACATATACCATTTTCAGAAACCAAAAATTTGTAGTTTGCTTCAAGAATTACCTCTATAGTTTGTTTAGCTTCGCAGATGATACCTCACTACTCTTTTGTTATTAACTTAATAACAAATGATTATTTCGTACTCTAAAATTTACCATTGTGTACAGAAAGGAACAAAGAAGTTCATATAGTTTTTGCAGATTTTTGTGTAATTTAATTTCGGTGACGCACATACATTCCACGTTGAGTATTCTAAAATTATCGTACGATTTGAAAACTCTGTCAGTGTAGAGAAAACCTATTATTTATTAGACAGATTAGCATTCCGAAATCCAAAAGGCTTCCAGTGAAAAAGTAACTTTAATTTCTTAATATTTCAAAAATATTAAAAACGAGCTTTATTGTTCATTCAAGAAATTATACTTTCAGTACATGAATTACAAAAGTTCATATTTATCACAGGCTTCACAGTCTTTCACCTTTTTTCGGTTTTCCACTTGTATGCGAACTGAATTAACAGAATCCAATGATAAAATACAACTATTTTTGGTTGAAAGTTCATTCTTTTGAATTAAAATTGTCGACTATTAAATTTCTGGTTAATCAGTTAAGTGTTAGACTTTAAATCGGCGTTGTATGCTGAAACTGGTACAAGAAAATAAGTTCAAGTTCGCATTCAACGTTAAAAAATGTATGGGATACGAAGTTTTATAAAAATCCATTGAATTTTATGGAAGTTATTCCAAGTGCGCATATATGTGTCAATACTAATTAATTGTTTTTTGTTGAAAATTTAACAATTTTACTACAAAGTAATACTTTTTTGTTAAAAATTAATTTGTTTTGCAGACAAATCGTATTTTCGTCTCGAAAATTCAACAATTTGTTAGAAATTTTAACTATCTGATCGAAAGTTGAACTAATTTGTTAAAAATTCATTTTTTAGTAGAAAATTCATGTTTTTGGTTGAAAAATTAACACTTTTTTGAAAAAATTTTTTGTGTTAAACACTGATTTTTTAAATTGAAAATTTACTATTTCATTGTTTTGGTTAAAAATTTACCCTTTAGATAAAAAATGCAATTATTGAATAGATTAAATATTTTAACTGATAAATATGTTGAAAATTCAACTATTTGGTTGAAAATGTATGAAAAATATGTATATGTATGTGCATATAAAAAAATGTTTTTGGGGAAAATTCGTCTTTTAGGTGCACAGGTAATCGTATTGTATTAGAATGCACCTGTTTGATTATAAATTAATCTATTTTAGTGTAGAATCCCAGTATTTTTTGAAAATTGCCCTTTTTTTAATAAATTCAACTGCTTTTTTTTTTTATTAAAGTTGAAGTCTTTTTCAATTGAAATATCAACAATCACACTTTTTCTTTAAAATTCATTTTTTAGTTAAAGAGTCATCTCTTTGTTTGAAAATTAAATGTTTTTAGCTATTTTTTACCTATGTTTTTACCTATTTGGTTGAAGATTCAACTTTTTCGTTGAAAATTAACGTTTTTGTTAATTTAAATTGATTTTGTTATAAAATGAAAGTATTTTCGGTTGAAATATCAACTATTATATTGTTTTGTTATTATTCGTCTTTTTTTATTGGAGATGAACTTTTTCGATAAAAGTTTACTTTTATGGTTGTAGATTTATCTTTTTGGGTGAAAATTTAAACAAATATTTTTCATCTGCGAATGTAACTTTATACAAAAAGTACAGGTAATTTCTTAATGTTAAGAGTTTTTAGGAATTTCAATAATATAATTAATTTGAGAAACTTTCGCAAAATAGTTATTTTATTAATTTTTATTATCGGATATAATTATAAATTAATAATAATTAAAACAAATTTGTATTTTATTTTTATTTTACTTTATACTGCTTGAAATTCAATGCATATTTAACATATTAATATTTTTGGAATACAAATATTTTCCTGAGATTATTAAAAATATTAAAAAGATGTTTGATATAACCAGTTATAATGCGAGTGCCATTAACTGTATAAAGTTAATTAATAGGATTAAAAAGGAAGAGTTACTTAACTTTATATTAAAATTAGAAGAAAAAAACATTAAGCACGATCGAAAAAATTCCCTGACTGTAAAAACAAATCTCTACAATTTCAAGGATTTTATAGGTACATAAAAATTCTATCGATAATTTTAGGCTTCCCAGGTGAGTAGACAATCTGATTTTTCATTTAAAAATACAATTGAATTAAATGGCAATTTTCCAATATCATTCTTGTACGTACCAATACGATCATCAAATTCTCTTTTAAAACAGAAAATAATCCAGTGCATGAGGTATACGTACCTGAAACACAAAATAAATGTACACCTTAGTATATATAGTAATATTTAAACATTGTTTAAATAATCAAGATCGAAATATATTCTTAGCCGCTAGATGGTTGTACAACATGGTTAAATATCCAGATGTTAATTCTCAACATTCATTTTTCTTCGCGTTAATGCGGAAAATCGATTAATTAATTGCATTTTCCACCAATGAAAAACAATGAAATTTTTTTCCCCTTGTCTCAGAAAAGCTGAATTGTAATACGTACATATTAAAATTCAGCCATGCTACAGTAAATTCCCAGCCATGCTTTTCATATATGTTTGTATAACTCAGATTATTTAACCTGAATGTTTTTATTTCAAAATAGGAGTGAGTCGACTTCTATTAAGTTAGATTGAATCAATAAAAACATTGAATTGCACTTTTACACTTGAATTCAGAAAAATACGAAAAATAATAAAAGTTAGGCATCCAGATGTTTATCACTATGTTAACAGATTATTTTTACACAAGTGCATGCATTCAAAATATCTAAAATAGTCAACCACACGTGATCAAAATGTTCGAGACAATCAGTTCAAGAAACAGTCAACATTTCCTCGTATTGAGCAATGACTCATGAATAATAAGCATGCAATAACATGAAAACACGATCTAAAAATATTTTTGTGCTTCCCCGCAGTCGTTTTTTATGTACAGAATTAAAACAAAATATATGCAATTAACATAGTTTACACATTGTAATATTTAGTTTATTTAGACTTATTATGAATACAAAAAAATAGACCTTAGTATCACTGTAATCGTCAAAGTTATGAAAGTTAAAAAAACGTCAGTTTTGACATCATCCTTGATATGAACTAATATGAAGTTGTTCCGCCTGAACGTAAAATTTTATTATTGACTTTCAAGTTATTAGGTTTGCGTTCCTAATTTAAGATTACTTCATTTTTAAACGATGTTTGTAAATCTTTAATTTTCAAAGGTTGAGGTAAGCTTGAATTCGTCATTTTTTAAGCCTCCAATTAAAAATCATATAGTGTTCGCGTTTTTAGAATTATGACATTTTGAAGGTTTACAGTAATTAAAATTCTTAATTTTGAATGTTGAAAATGGCAGGGAATTTTTGCTTGTACATAAATACCATTTTAATAATAAAATATATTCAATAATTCTCAATGTTATTTGATGCTACCTGATATATCTTAAAATGTGTATCCTCTTAAAAATTAAAAGTTTTGAATGCGCGATTCTGAAATAGTGTAATTTTGGAGGCCTTGCAAATAAAGTAGTCCAGCTTTAAAAGTTTAAATTCCTAAATATTTTTTTTAGTTTTCTCAATTTTAAAATGTAGCTAAGTTTTCAATGCTTAGATTTTTAGGTCTTAATGATTTTTTAGAATTTAGCCTTTAAAGGCATTCAATTTGGAGAAAGAACAAGCATTGTGTAGGTTTCCTGCGTACAATCGTCATCAACGACTTAGTTCTTTTAACATAAATTAAAAAAAGATAGTCTTAGAAATTCCCTTGAAATATTATAAAGTCAACTCCAATCTTTACAATCCGTTTAAATCTGACAAAATCCCTTAAAATCCGATAAAGCCCTTGAATTTCGATGAAATCTGATATTTGCTGTCTGAGAGCTTTTAAAATCCTTTACAAATATCTATTTGAAATCCCTTTGAATCTTTATCAAGAAACTAAAATCCTTGGAGATCTTTCAAATTCTCTGTATTTCCTTAAAATAATTTAAAATACTCTAAAAGATTATAAATTCTATGAAATCTATCAAAATCCCGATGAAGTTAAGAAAATTCTTTGAAACCCCATAGATTTTATTTTTCTCTATAGAAAGCCCTTTACATCTTTAAAATAATGTCAAATTAGTATAGAATTGTTGACCAATTTTCTACTAGCTAGCTAGTATAAACTTGCTTAACAATTCTTGAATTTAATTATTCATGGCCCCTCACAGAGTCTCTGTATCAGCGGCTTATGTGCAGTATGTTTTGATGAGTTTTAAAAAATACTTTTAAAAACATGATTACAAAAATTCGTACAGATGGCTGTAAATGCTATAATCGATATCGACATAATTGTGCAAACCGAAATTTGAATTATTTCTCGCCGCAGGTTACATGTTTCACGCTACAGTAAAAACCTTTGGCACTTGGTAACAATCTTATCAAAAGCAAACTCACGTTTTCGGTAAGAATATCATTACCACTCTCAACGTACTTTACAATATGTTAAGAACTTTCAATACGAAACTACACACTTTCACTCAGTTATAATAAAAAAAGTAGGTTGCTAATGTAAAGCTTTTATTTTCTGAAGTAATATGATATTAATCATTTTCATAAATTCCTGAGTAGTTTGCCAAAGAACTTGTAGCAAGGTAAATTAATCCAATAAGGAAGATTTGCATTTGTCCTTTTGATTTTCCGAGAGCATATTTATGAACACTTTGTTCAAGCGCGGAAATCACACTGGATTCCTTGAGAAAAACGATTCCCTGAAAATATCGAGAAACTTTCCCACGGCTGAAAGGATAATTCGTACAAAAACACGGAAACGAAAGTAAATTTAAAAAAAGATGTGTATTGACTGAGTACAGTTCGCAGCCTCTTTTTTATTATGTCGGTCTAAATTATTATTAGAAAATATATTTTATGAATATTTTACAAAAATCTAACTGTATCAATAAGGCATCTTTTTTAATTTATCAATAAGTTAATAAATTATGGAAGGCTTCCACAAATAACTTGTAACTAATTGTTCTAATAAAACATATCTTCTAAATTTGTCAAAAGGTTCCATTACATTTTATGGGATTTTAATCGATTTTTGTGGACTTTTTTTAGTGTATTTAACGAAAATATAACGAATTTAACGAGATTTCAAAATTTTTAAGGGGTTTCAAATAATTTCGAGGGATTTCAGAAAACTTGAAAGGTTTTCAAAAAGGTATCCAAGATATTCATATCTTTTAAGATACACTAAAAGCTCTCTAGTGCCTTAAAATTTTTGAAATCCGCTGAATCCCTTGAACTGGTTAAATTCCACTAAATCTGTGAAATCCCTTATATCTTGAGATCTTTAACATCATCTAAAATTCATGTAAAATATCTTAAATCTTTAAAATCTTCTGACGCCTCATAAAATCTGATGAAATCCGTAGAATGACATCTCGTTAAATTCTGTGGAATTTTTATGAATACTCTATAAACTCTGAAATATGTAATATCTTTCAAAATTTCTTCAAAAGGGATGAAATCTTTGAAATACCGGAATATATCATAAAATATGACATATACCCTTGAAATCTTTGATATCTTAAGAAATCCGGTCACGTATTTTAAAATATCTTAGAAGCTTTCAAATCCCTTAAAATCTTTTAAATCTGTTGGTATATACACAGAAATCAGTAAAAATCCTTTAAAACCCCTTGAAACTGTTGAAATCTTTAACCCCTTTAAACTTTTTCAATTCCTTGAAATGTTTTGCATTTTTTAAATATCTTAAAATCTTTCGAAATCTATTGAAATTTTCGATTTTTGAGATAGCGAATATTTTTTTTAGCCAATCTAGCGAAAAAAATTCAAAACGCAAAGTGAAGAAGAAGTTAAATTAGAGAGCAATTTGAGAAAAAAGTACACGGAGAGAAATTTCAGGATATGAATTCACGGGACTACTTGATTTTATTACGCTTTAGTGCTAGAATTAAGATCTCTGAACCCTTACTTTTAAAGCATGGACCTCGACGTTTCAGCCTTTAGGCTACGCCCCTTTGCTCTCAGGTCTCGAATTTTATGCTTTTAGATCACAGAGTCTGAGACTTCAAATCACGTAATAATTGTAGCTCTAAAATTACGAGCTTCCATAAAATAATTTCTTGAAATTTCTCTCCGTGCAGCATTAGCATATTTTTTTCAAAATATTTGTTTGGTTACAAAAGTGTCAACTACTCATACTAAACAAGGAGATATTTTTTATCTGAAATTGCATAAACTTGTTTTAAACCAGCTGGCTACTACAATTATATGTCGGATAATTTTTATCCGCATCTTGATGAAACATTTATCTTTTAATTTGACAACAGTGAATTCTTCGCCAAAGCATAGAGAAGATAAGATTATGAGATCTTGAAGAAAATATCTTTTCTGTTCGGTTGCACCACACTAATTGATAATTAACGCTAGGCTGATGATCTTGTTGAGCCGTTCCTGTGTGAAATAGAAAGGAATAGAAGGGTTGAGTGCGAGAGAGACTGATGCTGGGTGACCGCTACGAACATACACGCGCCAGCGAATCAACAACTGCGTTCGTGCCACCGGTCACTTTTCTTACTGTGCAGTTTACACGTACGCCCATCGTGGATAAACCAAGGCGAGGGGTCAGCACAACTCCGAATCATTTGGCAGCATCCATGTCTCAAGTCTTGAGAAACTAGGACTCGAGTCCTTGGACGACCAATGTTCAGGGCTAAAACGACAACACGTATTTTGTAGGCCCACGTGCTTTTTTTAACATTTCTGCACGCTCTCTTTCGACACGAGAAACCTCTTTTTTTACTTCATTTAATCCGACCTTTGACAAACGAGTTTCGTTTTTTTCAATCGCTCAACTTTCGGAGAATCGGGTAACAAATGGGCTTTAGAAACAAATGAGTGCTCGATTGCCCTGCCCGCGAATGATTCAGGATCAATTTCCTTGCCTTTTAGCAGCTTTAAATGCAAAAAAAAGCTAGGGTAGTCTTTTGTTCGGAAATACTAGACACAAAGTAGCTCAAATCGGGGTAAAGCATTAGTATAGTGGACCACTTAGGATCATATTCAAAGCTGTGTAAAAAGTGATTGTTAAGTTAGGTGAAGATTTATCTGGATTCTCTAGACCTTTTGTACAGATTTTCGTTCATCTATTCAAAATTTATTGTAAGCACTGCGAAAGTTTTGAAATATATACTGAAACGTAAAGGCCAAAAATCTTTAGATTTAGTTCAGACGATTTACTATTAGCAAAAAATTTTGATGTCTCTAAGATCAGGCAAGAAAATTAAAAAACATCCACTATTGGCCTGATTATCCTATAAACAGTATAAAATACAGGTTAAATTTCTAATATAATTCATATGATGGCACTGCTATCTTTAAAATTAATGTTCTTTAATGTTGCTTTAGTTTGGTATTTATAATAGCCTCCTCACTTGTGCATCATTTATCAATAATATAACTTCAAACGTTTTTCTATTAACGCGAGATCCACCTCGTACTGGTTTTCCCCTATACCTAAAATTTTGTTATTTGTCTTTAAAGAAAAACTTTTAATACAAAAATCAAATCTTGCGGAGATTTGTGATAGTTTTTAATAGAAAGGTAATGATTGAGATTATTAAAAATGGCAAGGAAAATGGTTAATGGTGAAAGTAAGAAATGAGCAGAGGTGAGAATCATAGTTTCTAGTGTACGTTCATGGAGTCGAGTGATTCGATTGCCGATGAAAGCACTGATTTATAGTGTTTTCCACTCAATTTCACGATCTGCACGGGCGTAAGTTTCAGCCAATAACATTTTTTTAATATCATACTCAGTGCACACGAGTGTGCACCAGTACAGTAAGTGGAGAACGCTGCTAGAGCTCTTCAGTTTTTAGAATGAGAGTATTATTAAAGGAGATCCACATTGAGTGAATCGACTAATAAACCTTATATAGCCATTTGAATATTCGACGTTAAACAAACTTGTATAAAGTAGTAGAAATTTGCTTTAAAAAACAGTTGACTGCATTGCAGAATTTGTTGTTTGAATTATCAAAAAGTATTAGTTGTGAAGGCATCATGGAACCAAAAAAATCTCTTTGACAACGAATGTGGAAAATTGACATTCTGAAGATGTGTGAAATTGATGCTTTATAAAAACCGTTTCTGTGCAGTGCAATCTGATAACAGTCAATGACAGCAATAACAGTATACTTGAATGTTGAGACATCACTTGTTTTTCGTTTGATATTCACGAAATCTTGTGCTAAACAAGTGAGTTCTAAAACTACAAGTATGCTGTTATTGTACTTAACCATTCAATAGATGCACTTATAATACTGTTTTGTAATGGATTCTAATTCAAGATATCTGGAATTAAAAGGTGAGAATCCTATGGAAATGGTGGCATTAACGTTTATAGTTGAAAGCAGGTTTTCACGACTGGGGTGAAACCTTATCCTTCCAAGCACCAATTGGAATCGACATTCGCGGCCGGAATATACGGCAAAGTAAAATGGAATTAAGAGAACGGTAATTCCTGATAGGCGGAACATTTAATTGGGTGATTGGAATCTGGTGTGTATTAGCGTAATGCTTTCATGTTGTTATTAAAGTGTGCATAGAAATGTTTTTCTTTAGATAAGACCCCAGCATTTTGACCCATTTTGTAACCTCCAGCAGCAATGAATTGATACCAATCTCTGCAAGGTTTGGATAATTGGCTTACACAATCTGCTTTTTTGTGATCAAAAGCTGCAATTTTTAAAAAAAGGTTTTACGTGAGAATGCTTCCAAGTTGAAGGAAGATTACAGAAAACAATGGAAGTATTCTACTACTTTGCTGATGAAACAATAAAATAGTAATAGTTCAATTGTCCAAGAATCCTTTTGAGTGACTGAAGGAGAATAGTGAGTTATATTTAACGCTGCTTCAAAGACACCTTTTCTCTCATATCCACATCCTCACTATAGTCTCAATGACATAAAAAGCCCAAAGAATGTCAGCGAGCTGAGTTTTACAGTCAGAAGAGTGGGCAGAAGCGGCAAGGAGTCTCATGTGGTACTTGGCAAGACCACTCCTCGGAATACTAGTGGACGGTGATAAAAATCTCACTTTTTGCGCGGCTTTACTTGGCATCACGTACGCGGATAATAATCGTCGTAAGCGCGGAAACGACAAGTGAACGATGACTATTCGTCCGAGCGCCAGATGAGGATATCGCGATTCTTCTGACGCGCTTTGCTTCTACCTGATAGTGGCTGCGGTCAAATGATTGCAGTCTGAAGTCGCTGAAGAACAGAAAAAAATTTCAGAAAAATTGAATAGATCAACCATAAACACTAAAGAGGGTGACCACACTGAAAAACAAACATTTCAGAAAAAATCTACCTGCAACAAAAATAATCTGTTTTTTTAAACGCGATTCAAAACAAAATAGACAAGAGGACGGGGCTTTCGTTTCAAGATAACTTTTCCCCCAACGAAAGTCAAACGTTCAATATTCTACGACTTCAACAACTGAAAGTTTTTTGAAGTTGAATTATTCTATATTGTACGATGTGAATAAAGCAGCCTTCAAAATGTAATTAAAAATCAGATTCTCAGTTTTCAAAGTAGTGAATCGACAGTTGAAAAATTGATTTTCTTTGCATATTTGCTCGTAAAATTGTCACAATTTTAATCCTCTGATACGCATTCCTGTGAATTCCTCTGGACGTCTGGATTTTTGGGATGCATGTTAATGTATAGAAATGGAAAATAAGTTAGACCTCGAAATTATTGTATTGCACCAGTTTAAAATATTTGCTCATCAGGGGTTTTTAGGTAAGGCAAACATATAT